>WNYA01000826.1:52871-111300 GCA_019512145.1 Engystomops pustulosus
TCCCCGCAGTAACACCGCTACATACAGCCGCCTCATCCCTAGTAACACAGCTACATACAGCCGCCTTGCCCCCAGTAACACAGCTACACACAGCCGCCTCACCCCCAGTAACACAGCTACATACAGCCGCCTCACCCCCAGTAACACAGCTACATACAGCCGCCTCACCCCCAGTAACACAGCTACATACAGCTGCCTCATCCCCAGTAACACAGCTACATACACCGCCTCGTCCCCAGTAACACAGCTACATCCAGCCGCCCTCACCCCCAGTAACACGCTACATACTGCCGCCTCGCCCCCAGTAACACTGCTACATACTGCCGCCTCGCCCCCAGTACACCACTACAACAACCGACCGCCTCGCCCCAGTAAACCCTACATACCTGCCGCCTCGCCCCCAGTAACACAGCTACATACAACCGCCTCGCCCTCCAGTAACCCACTACATACACCGCCTTGCCCCAGTAACACAGCCACCAGCCTCCTCACCCCCAGTAACACCGCTCCGCACAGCCGCCTCGGACCCCAGTAACACATCTTTATATAACCTTCACCCTACCAGATATGCAGTCCCTTTAACATACACCTCAGCCCGCACCAGACACCCGTCCTGCAGTTTATACAATTCACACATTTATACACTGATATATACACACATAAGTTCTACACTGGTATGCTTGTACCCATATATATACAAGTATACACACACATTTATGTATCCATATACATTTATACACTAATACACCAGTATACTCAAACTCATAAAGTATATACACACATACGGTATATATACATCACACACATATACACTGACCATTATTACACATACATGCAGTATAAAAACACCATATACACACATACAGCAAATACACACACATTCAGTATATACAGCATTTTCACACACATTGGGAAATACACACACACACATTCAGTACACAGAGCATATACATACATACCCATACACAGCTATAAACATAATCATATTATTTAAATGTGCACATATATGCTTATACAAATATATGCGTGTATATACAGTATATGCCAACTATACACAGTAATACATATAAATACAGTATATACGCATTATATATACAGTAGATGCATATACCCATATACACAGTATATATACAGTAGATCATGTCACCACTATCACAGTATATACACATTTACACATATACACAGTTATACACATTATATACACAGTAGATGCATATATACACCATATACACAGTATATACACATTAGTATACAGTAGATGCATGTAATACCATACACAGTATATACACATTATATACACGTAGATGCATGTATACACATATAACAGTATATACACAGTAGATGCATATATACACAGTATTACACATTTATATACAGTAGATGCATGTATACACATATACACAGTATATACACATTATATACACAGTAGATGCAGTGTAATACACATATACACAGTATATACACACATTAATGCACGTAGATGCATGTATACACATATACAACATATATCACATTATATCACAGTAGATGCATATATACACAATATACACAGTATATACACATTATACACAGTAATGCATAAAACATATACACATATATATACAATTATACACGTAGATGCATATAATACACATATCACATATATAACATTATATACAGTAGATGCATAATACACATATACACCAGTATATACACACTTATACACAGTAGATGCATATATACACATATACACAGTAATAAACATTATAAACACAGTAGATGCATATATACACATATACACAGTATCTAAACCTTATATACACAGTAGATGCATATATACACATATACACAGTATATACAACATTATATGCACAGTAGATGCATATATACACATATCACAGTATATACACTTATATACACAGTAGATGCATATACAATAACACAGTAATACAAACATTATATGCACAGTAGATGCATATACATATACACAGTATATAAACATTACAGGCGGTCCCCTACTTAAGGACACCCGACTTACGACAACCCATAGTTACAGACGGACCCCTCTGCCCACTGTGACCTCTGGTGAAGCTCTCTGGATGCTTTACTATAGTCCCAGACTGCAATGATCAGTCTGTAAGATGTCTGTAATGAAGCTTTATTGATAATTCTTGGCCCAATACCCAAAAAATTTGAACCTCCAATTGTCACTGGGGCAAAAGAAAAAAAATTGTCTAGAACTTCCATTATAAAATATACAGTTTCGACTTACATACAAATTCAACTTAAGAACAAACCTCCAGACCCTATCTTGTATGTAACTCGGGGACTGCCTGTAAATACACAGTAGATGCATAAATACACAGTATATACACAATTACACATATATACAGTATATACACATTACACATATACAGTTAGCACAATACACAGTATATACACATTATATACTGTATGATACATATAAAAACAGTATATACACCATAATACACAGATAAATACATATTGTATTTAATGTATAACTTACCCTTTTATGTTGACCGGCTGTGGCGTCAGGCTGGTGTTGGGGGGGGGGGGGGTCTGGGGGTCTGTCGGTTGCTTGTTCCGACAGGAGGGGGGGTTGTACGGGCAGGGGGGGGTTCGGTCGGAGGACGGCTGCCTCTTCGCGGGGGGGGGGGGGGGGGATCCGCGGAGGACACCTGCTCTTCGGGGGGGGGGGGGGGGGGGGGTCTCGAGACACTGCTTCTTTGCCTTAGAAATACCTTGTACGAGAATCATTCTCAAAATGCTAAATCATGTTCTGTTTCAAATTCAATCTTCTTCTCTGATGATCAAGGGAAATTTTCTTGCATATGTAAGATCGGTGCTGCGTCTCTGCTTTAGGGACCATATCTGGGTTCGTTGTTGGAGAAACATCTATGGAACTTTAATAAGATCGATTAAAAAGCGAATTAACTGGGAAAAAGGGGGGGGAAAATAAGGGGAAAGATAGAAATAGGGCTAAAGCAAAGAAAACGATAAACTCATCTAGTCATGGGTCTCATTCTTCTATCTTCTCGTCGTCGTGCTACTTCTTCATTAATACTAAGCCTACCTTGGCATCAAATACGCAAATCGCTCGCCTAAGTTTTTCTACATAACGAATTTGAGGAACCAATAAAATACCATATCACGAACAAATGTTAGAAGTGTGACTATAGGTGTTAATTGTGACACCTGCTAGAATTCAGAATAGGTTGACATCGAGCGGAAAATCGCCTTAATAGGAACTGAAAACGGGGGAGGGGGTGGACGGAGAAGCAACAAGAAAAGGAGTTTTAAGAACACAGGGGAAAAGAAAACGACAGTTGGCTAGGGACCTGAAAAGGAACACAAAAGTCGAAGAAAACGAAAAGAAAAAACCCACTAAAGCAGGCTGTATAGACGTTATGTAATTAGTGGGATTATAGACTAGCCACGAAAATGGGCGAGGGGCGAAATAGTCTTAGGGGCAGATGAAAGGGGGCCCTACTTATAGATGAGTAGCAAGATTGGCAGTGTAGATTAATAAAAGATTTTGTGACCAATAGCTGGGTTGATGGGTAAGAAGAATGCTGGACTAACGAATAAGGGTGACGACCAAGTCAAGGGTGCAGAAAGGCGCAGATATAGGGTAAGGATGAGACTGATTAGTTAGCATAGAGTGAAATGTAGTGCGTTTATAACTAGTAATCTATCAGACATCGGGAGATTACCATACGAGATTGGAAAAATAATGTCTAGAGCGAGAGACATGTAAGCAGGAAAAGTTCTACAGGGGCTAGACAAAGTATATGGGCAAGGGGGGGCGTGATTAGAGTCACATTTGGGGGTGTAGATCCGTAAGTAAGGCAGAGGCATGTTAAGGAATAGTGAGACAAAAAATATAATCATCAAAAAGAGGAGCTATGACTGACAGTTAGAAATTGCCACGTGATGAATAACTGAGGGGACAAGGTGACAGGAAGAGAAGTGAGAAAATAAGACACTACAACTCAAGGAAAACTAAACATGCAAAAGCCAAAATAGGGAATAAAGGGGGTAAAGGGGTCATCACAAACAAAAGGGGGACAACAGTGTACTGGACCATAAGGAGGGGGATGTTCAAATGGAACACTAAGGGGTTCCCAGCACAAGCAGGGTGGGTTCGAAGAAGCCACATCAGGGAGTTCGGAGGCGGTGCCTCCGGGGGGGGGGGGACCTGTTTTGGGGGGGGGTGGGGCTTGACGGGGAATGCTTCTCGGGGGGGGGGGGATCGCGGAGACAGCTGCTCTACTTTCGGGCGGGGGGGATCGCGGACAGCTGATTCTTCGGGGCCGTGGGGGGGGGGGCGGATCGCGAGGACAGCTGCTTCTTCGGGCGGGGGGGGGACGAGCGGAGGACACTCTTCTTTACGGGCGGGGGAGCGGGGCGGACGGTCTGTTCTTCGGTGTCAGCGTGGGACGGGTTTCGTTTTTTTTCCTTTTTCTGCGCGGAGCGTGTCGGTTTTTTTCTTTCTCATTTTTCCCGTGATCTTCTTCTTCTGCTTGATTTTTATCTGATAGCTTTCTTTCTTCTTCGGGCGGGCGAGGGGATGGGGGGGAACCGCTGTTTTCTTGGTCGTTAATGTGCGTTTGGGGTGGTTAGCGGGACGGTTCTTCTTTCTTCGGGCGCGAAGGGGATGGAGCAGACCAGTCTTCTTGTTCGGGCGGGGGAGGAGGAGCGCAAGGTTGGACGTGGTACCGGCCTGCACAGGATCGGCGGTTAATTCATACTTTTTTCCCTGTGCTCACTTCACTGTGTCCCTCACTATAGCGAGCGACTACTTCTGTTCCGGGGTACATCTGAACTTGTTGATTTAGGCCTTTCATTTGCTCATCTGTGGGGGGCCCCCTGGGGGGCAAGATGGTGCCCCGGGGCTCGAGCCCCGGGAGCCCCGCCTATAATCCCCCTGTGGCTTGAAGTTACAAATTAAACACTGTACCTAAAGCAAACCCTCAGCTGTGATGGGGTCTTTCCAAGCATCAACCAGTGGGGGTATTTTTAACCTCATACTACAGTATGATGGGACTTTATTACTCCACTCTTCATGTCCTGTGACATTGTCAGCTTTTATATTACTATGTCAGATTTTTAGACTAGTTTGTTGTCCTATTATAATATCTTATAATAGCAGAGAGAAGTCCCAGGACGCCTTTTATTTCAGACAAGAAGAGAAAATAAACACATCTGATCCCCCCACAAGTAATGGCTGAGCTTTAAATCATTTAGAAGCAAGTTTTTAAGTTTTTGTGGCTCTCCCAGTTCCTGATAAAGGGTTGTGGTGAAATTGGGGAAAAGGCAGAGCCATCGCATTTGCCAGATTTACCAACATTTACACAAGATCATATATTGATAGACAATTAATGGCTGCATCTAATTACATTTTACAACGCAATCCAAATGGAATGAGGCGGGGCTTATCCGATTGCGTATGCGTTTCAAACAATGGATGAGACCGTACATGCAAAACATGTGCTGCTCATAACGGTCGCATGCCTTCAGTTAAACAAACCCCTCCTTGTTTTGCTACAATGTGGACTACGGCAATGAAAGTTCAGTATCTGACCGTCTCTTTGAGTAATGTCTTTCTGGAAGTCTCTTTCAATGACTGTCTGTCTCTGACAGTCTCTTTAGTGACTGTCTGTCTCTGGCAGTCTTTCATTTCAGTGACTGTCTGTCTCGGCAGTCTCTTCAGGTGACTGACTTTCTCGACACCTCTTTCCATTGCCTGTCCTGAACTCTCATTCCATTGACTGTCTTCTGACACTCTCATTTCATGACTGTCTCTGACACTCTCATTCCAGTGACTGTCCTCTGACACTGCTCATTCCAGTGACTCTCTCTGTCTCCAAATATCACTTTGTCTATGGGAGATTTATCAGAAGTGCGAGAGCAGAACTGCTCCAGTTTCCAAGCAACCAATCAGAGCTCAGCTTTCATTTTCACACAGCTGTTATAAAGTTACAGCTGAATCAGCTGATTGGTTTCCATGGCAATTGAACAGTTTATACCTCAGACTTTCTGATAAATCTCCCCCTATCTCTCTGTATCTCTTCCATCTGACTTCACACATAACGTGTTCTTCTACTCATGCCTATAGTAACCAATCACAGCTCAGAGCTCATATTAATGACCTGTGGCAGAACAGCAACCAATCACGGCTCGGCTTCCAACTGCCAACAGCAGCACAGACAATGGTCCAGTATATGGTGGTTTATCATATTACCTGCATATTTTCACATCTTCCTTCTTACCGTCTTATACTCATTGGGGGAGATTCTCATGAGTCCTCTCTAAGAGCAGACTGTTCTAGTTTGCCCATGGCAACCAATCAGAGCTCAGCTTTCATTTCCCACACTGTTTATAAAATTAAAGCCAAGCTCTGATTGTTTCCATGGGCAAGAGAACAGTTTTACCTCAAAACTTGATGATAATTTCCCCCATTGCCTATAGTAACCGATCACAGCTCTGAGCTCATAATAAAGGGGTTTTTGCATGAAGAATAGTTAGGCCCATCCATGGGATAGGGGCCTAACGTGCTGATCGTGGGGTCTCAGTGCTGGCCATTCACGGCCTTCTGCTCCATTAATCTGACTGCACCACGAGGGGTCCAACGGACCTTTGTTTTCGTGATCTGTGGGGGTCTCAGCACTTTTCTTTGTGGAAAACCCCTTTATATGACCTGTGGCAGAACAGCAACCAATCACGGCTCAGCTCCCAATGCCACAGCAGGCAGCAGATCAGGCTATTACTCCTGTATATGGTGGGAATAAGTGGATTTTGGAAAGTGCAGGGTGAAAAATTTCAGCTCAAAACCGAGTCAATGACAATCACAGAGAGCAGGCTGTGCCAAATTTGGTAACTGTAACCCAGCAGTACAGATTCCTTTAGCGGACACACATAGGTACATACACACATACACCACAACATATACATACATACACACACATACACTCAGCTTTATATTACTGATAACTATGGAAGGGATTGGAAATTGAATGTGATCTTATTGTAAATTTTATTATGGTCTGGGCCCCATTTGTATCTTTTCATGAACCCTTCACTGAACATTTGTGGGGGACATTAATCATAGGGGGTCTCAGGTTTCCCTATTTTTGCGCCTGGTGTTGTTCTTCGTTTTGGCTCCTATCTAGATGATCTGTCCTTTCTTGCCTTAGATTAATTGCACTTTGGAATTGTCGCATGTTCCGATTCATTAGCGCCTATTTTTGCCGCCAAAATTTGTCTCTAATTTTTACCCTTCAAGTAAATCTCATTTGTGACTAATATGGAACGAGATCAAAAAGGGACAGAACGTTCATGGCTTTCATCTCTGCATTTAAAGTCTCACTTGTCCAATGTTCCGGACCACTTGTGATGTAACTGCAGAGACTAAAAGTGATAGATATTTATAAAAAAAATTCTTGCTGAAATGATCCTCTTTGCTTTTTTATTATAATGTCGTTACTAGGAGAAATGTTACTTTTAAAACGCCCGAAGTATTTCCCATGTTGCATAGAGGGAATTCTTCATTTGGCAAATGAAAACCTTTTGTTTTTAGTAATTGAAAGGTGAAGTTTTTTTGGAAGTGCAACCTGCTCGAGTAAGATGCATTGTTTTGTTTAGGTGCAAATTAGTGATAGATCCCGTGCAAACATCTGTATAGCAGCCGCTCATGGCTCATTTTACTACGGGTCTGCCGGACGCATTTTCCCGGGTTTCCCATCGATTTCGTTTGCGGCGAATTGCCCTGGGGTTTTGGCCAAGAATCCGGATTTTGGCGGCATCGGCTCCTCTGCACTGACATATCGCGGGTTGGGGCGTTACACCTGACGGATTCACAACCGACGGGTCTGAGAACATTAGAAATGTGTCACAAGACACGCACTCACATGCACCAGGAAGAAGAGCAGGTGTAACTCCGGCATGACCTCGGGGCAGAAGCGACGGAGCAGGAACTCTCGTGCACGGTCTTGCGTGAAATCGCGGCGTCCCAGTCCAATCCTCTTGTTGAACACGCCCGCGATCTGACAGGCCAGGTGTTTAATCATAAGGAGCAGGACTCAAAACCACTAAGTGCCAGACTTTGCCGTGTGCCGAAAATGTTGCAAAAAAAAGCACAAATTAAACAAACTGCGCCAGATTTTTGTCGCAAAAAATGCTAGAAACTCCTGTAAAACTATGATTACTGTCCCCCTTACTGTTCAATTTATTCCTGCACTTATCGGTATTCCAGGCATGTGTCTTGTGTCAGGGATATTATTATGTGCATTAATCATGTAGGTTCAGGCTGGAATAGGGTTACTGGATATTATGGTTATAATCCTATGATGGCCCTATGATGTATGACCTGGTGCCCAGGTGGACGACTTTCTATTCACTGCTATCCACTCCATAGAGGAATAAAGTAAATGTACATTCTCAGGTGGTCGTGCAGGATCTCATAGGATCCACAAGATCCATGTTACTCATAACCTCTTGAGATTGTGGGATTCGGTGATCCACTTATAGGATCCACTGGCGATGGAGATGAATGATGAAGAGGAGAGTTACCATGAAGATGATGAGAGATATGCGATGGAGGACGAGTGATGAGAGATGATGAGGATTGGCGATGGAGGACGAAGTGATGAAGAGGATGAGGAGGAGATGGCGATGGGGACTGAGATAGATGAAGAGTGATGGGAGGCGATGCGATGAGAGTGATTCCTAAGTGATGAAGAGGTTTACAGTTAATACTTGCGATGGAGACAAGAGATGAAGAGATTGGAGGATAGATGCGAGGATGACTGATATAAGAGGATGAGGAGGAGATGGCTATTTAGGACGAATGTATAAGCTATGATGACGGAGATGGTAGAGAGTGAGGAAATTAATTTACCCATGGAGAGAGAGCTATGAGAGAGGTAACATCCAGGAGAATAGATGACGGTGAAGAGGTGGAGGGATGATTTAATCTCAGAGAGAGTGATGAAGAGGAACAATATAAATTCACATAGGGGAGGATGGCACTGTCATAAATCAATCATTTATTTTGAGATAAGTCACTGATTTCATTAATATTTCATTAAAATTAAGATAGGAAACAAGTTGCAGCAGATGTCCGTAGCAATGGCCAAATCACAATTTGCATTTTCTAAGGCTTTTCAACTTTCCTCTAGTTTTTATTCATCTCTATCATTTTGATAATTCTGTAGAAATTCTGCATCCAAGGGGTTAGATCTGTGGGAATGTGATAGATTATACATATTATACAGATGTGTTTTATGGGAACGAGTTATGTAGCCTCTTATTGGGCCGAGTGGGGGATATTTGGAGAACATTATTGATATAATGGAACACAGTTATATTAAGGGATATAGGGATATTAAGGAATAACATATGGGGTATTTGGAGCCAAAATACACCCACATTATAAAAGCATTTTTTTTCAAACTATTTGTACATGTATTATAAAGAACATTAGTGGCGTGCTGCGCCAGATTCATGAATCTCGGACCAAGTCTCCACTCCCTCACATCAACATTGAAGAATAACCACCTAATCTCACTTCTCCCTTCTATCACAATTCATGAATCTGGTGCCCCCTACACACTACACAGGAAAACTGCCCAGTTTTTTTTTTAATAAATGTGAGCCAGAGTGTTATATGGAGACCTCAGGTGTATTGGAGGACACAAATATAGGGGAACATAGAGGGTATATGGGGACATGAGGGGCATATGGAGGACATTAGAGTAAATGGGGGGGAATTTGGGGCAATGGGGACAGGAGGCATATAGCAACATGAGGGACATATAGAAGACATGAGGGGCATATAGGGGACAGAGAAGGCATATAGAGGACATAATTTCTATATGGATGAAGGACCTGAGGGTATATGAGGACATGATGATGATATGAACATGAAGAGCGTATGAGGAACAGGGGGTATATGGGGGACAAAGGGTATCTGGAGACATGAGGGGCATTGATGGACATGGGGGTATTGAGGACATGAGTGGCATATAGAGACATAGAGGAATGTATGGAGGATATGAGGGGTATATAAGAGACATGAGGGTTATATGGGAGACATGAGGGTTATATGGGGACATCAGGGGTTGGAGGACACATCAGGGTATATGGATGACACAAGAGGGTATATGGACCATGAGGGGTTATGGGGACATGAGGCGGTATATGGAGTACATGAGGGATATGTAGGAGAAATGTGAGGTTTATGGAGGAAATGAGGGGTTATATGAAAGACATGAGGGGCATGGATACATGTGAGGTATATCGGGGAAATAAGGAGTATATAAGGATCTAGGGACATAGAGGGACATGTGGGGTAAATGATGGACATGAGGATTTATGGAGGACATTAGGGGTATATCTGCACCCAATCGTGAAATATGTATGTTTATACCATGTAGCGAAGATGAGGAACCACCAAGGAGGAGGCAACCACAAAAAGAGGAGGAGGAAGTGGCTGTAGAGGTAGAAAAGATGTGTCCCAAGAAAGTGAGTGCAGAACTTTAGATATTATAGGACCATTACTGTATAAATACTTAGTAATATGATCCTAAATTGATCTCCATGGGACTGAGTACAAGAGCAATGGAGGATATGAAGTATATATTGAGGACACGAGAGATATTTGGAAGACATGAAGGGTATATGGAGCACATGAGGGGCTCATCCCATTGTAACTATAAGAAGATATGAACCACTATTACAATTGTTACCCTGGTCTCCAATATCTGCACCCAATAGTGAAATTATTTTGTTTTTATATCATATAAGCGAGAAGTAAACCACAGGAAAAGGAGGAGATGAACCACAGAGAGGAGAAGAAGGACCACGAGAAGAGGAGAAGGAACCACAGAAAGGAACGACAGGAAGAGGAGGAGGAACCACAGGAAGAGGAGGGGGACCACAGAAGAGGAAAGGACCACACGAGAGGAACCGACAGGAAGAGGAGAGGAACCACAGAAAGGGATCAGAGAAGATGGGAGGTAATTGGTGTAGAGGTGAAATTAACCCCCAGAAGGTATGCAAATCAGATGTCAAAAGTGATTACATAGAAGTATATACGTAGAAATGCTAATGTAATAGATAATCCTACATTGGTCTCCATATATTCTATTACAGACCTTTTGGGCATGAGGTGATGGAGGCCCTGGGAGAGCGACGAGTCTCCCCAGTTAAATATAGCAAAATAGGACTGAATTTACATTGCTCCTGGAGTGCTCTTGGGGTCACATACTTTTCTGTGTTGACTCTGCTGCTCTCAGTAATCTACAGAACAAGACTCAAAAAATACAATGTAAAAAACCTTTTAACTCATCCTGGGACATATCCTCCTTCACACATGGCATGATTTATCTACTATTTTTTCTTTTAGGCCAGACGCAGTGGTGGAGACCTAAGTGCTCTGCAGAGCAGCATTGGCAAGAACAGGTAAGTGATAATTCACTTTCTATCATCCATAGCGGTCTGTAGGGGGTGCCTATGTTTATGGATTCGTAAAATTTCTCTTAAAGAGTCTAGCAAATGTTATACAAAAAAAACGGATTGTGTTCCCATGGTCTCCTTGGCAGAGTGAGTTGGGTGTTACAGCGTCGCACTGGGGTCTCCCCTATTTTCCCATGCAGTATTATTAATGTGAATTATTATCTTGTGCAGCAGAAGCAGCAGTGGAGAGAGAGAAGACGTCCAAGGTAAATAAACGACTTTGTAAACCTCTCTTTACTTCTACCCTACGAACCAAATACACATGGTGGGATCTCAACATAACGTCTCATCGTTCACAATTGCATTGCATCTGGTCTGTCTCCTGCAGGTCCCTCAGATTCCTGGGTTGCTTCAGTACAACAATACAGAATAGAAAACCATGGAAGAACCATAAATAATAAGGCACTTTCTTCAAGTGATGAAATGATGTCCTTTCTCACTCGGGTATTTTCAAATCGATAGACATTTAGATTTCCGAAGCTTCCCTGTGTCTCCATTGCATGCCGTTTACTCCTCTGCCAGTCAGTATTTCCTTCTTCTCTAGTATGTTAAAATCAACCTGGAAGAAGAAAAGTTCCACTTCATCCTGAACAACGCTTAACCCTTCATGGGGGACTTACAGCAAGATCCAAGCGGCCTGCCCCTGTCTTCTGCAACAGCCTCCCAGACACTACTGTCCCCTCAACGACTAGGATACATGGTAAGTCCTCCATGTAATTCTGCTCCTTTCCCCCGTGGAAGGCCCTCAGTATTGTAATGATGATAGTAGAGGGTTTCTACAACCAGGACTTACCATTAACTTTTTGTCCTGGTCTTATCTCTTGCAGTTTCTCCTGTTCTGCTGCCACCCACGACACTATGGATGAATACCTATAGAGGACCAGGTTGCCATGATGTGGTTTAGAGAATGTTTGTATACCTGGTTGGCAATACCACAGTATAAGAAGGAAAAACAATGGGTCAATGGCAAGGAGAAATCTGACAGATGGTTGATTGTACCAAATTCCCAAAAGGGGGATAAGAGCGGGTAGGACCCAATATTTGAAGAAATGTAGACTGCTCCGACCACATCTCCAACAACAGTGGGGTCAGCGTCCGGAAAAATGAATAAACACACAGATAGTAACACTGTACTAGTGGGACAGCAATTTGTGAATACATGAAGGAGTTTAGAGAGAGTAGGGAGACTTGTAGGGTAGGCCAAATGGTCAGATGGGAGAGTAGGGATAGGTGTTCATTTTCTGGCTATTAGGGTAGTCGAAACGAAACGC
This sequence comes from Engystomops pustulosus, assembly GCA_019512145.1. Lineage (NCBI taxonomy): Eukaryota > Metazoa > Chordata > Amphibia > Anura > Leptodactylidae > Engystomops > Engystomops pustulosus. The sequence continues at coordinate 65,660 of WNYA01000826.1, forward strand.
TTTTTGTGCGAGACCGAGGTTTAGATTCTAAAACCCTTGTTTAGATATGGCATGTAGGGGGAGCAAAGGTCAGAAAGGACCAGCCTGTCCCTGTCTTTTGACCTACAGAGGATATCCCTCCATAGAAGTGAGGGCCAATCCGGTGTGAAAAAAGACCCAAGGTAGGATGATGGGGGATAATCCTTACATCATACTCCTATGTGTCCATCATAATGACGTGTCTTTTGTTCACGATGTCGGCTGACTGTGGTCTGAGTGGAGCACCCAAGATAGAAAACCCTGCAACACAACCTAAGTTTTTAAGAAGTTTACTTTTTTTACAGGCTAACAATCGACGGCAGAGATAATAAGCTAATAGAAAACAATCTGCTGGTGGTATCGGTAAATGCAATTACGACGGATCCATCGCTCGTTAATTATCATTGAATAGCTCCTGAGGACGCGTCCGTTATTTGTTTGTGCGTGGCTGGAAGTCGTGTATTTTACATTTTATTAGGCGCTCGCCTCATTAATATCGCCAATTGATTAAACTATTGGCGGTGGCAGCGACCATTGTAAATCACGGAACGTGCCCAGTAGATTAGTCCATCGGCCAGATGCGGGTGGTGTAAACATGCCGGAATAAATGGGCTTTTAAGTGTTTCCTTTTAAATATGCTCCATTAATGATCTTGGTTTTATGTTGCTGGAGTGAGGGGAGAGAAATGGTGTGGAGAGAATACGTTATTTCCATCCTATAGCTATCGTAATTGTAAAGATCCAGGAGAACGATACGTAGAAATCACTGAGCGAACGCGCTGATTTGAAGTAGGTCTCTGCAGGGTTCGGAATTCAAAACTCTGATGTACTTGTTCTTCAATTGATGTCCAATCTGATCTTCATGTGATCTGGGGACAATCAGTGGAGAACATGTGCTGAAGAGGCTCAATGATGAAGGAGATGTGATTCATCAGCCCATTGTTTGTGTACGACCTGAGTCATCCTTACTATAGATATTTTAACGAATCCGAAGAAGTCATTCACACACTGCTTAGTCCACCCAGACCCAGGAATCACATGTAAAGAGATTATTGAGTATCCAGAACTTTGAAATTCTACACTACACCGAGCTATGCAGCTACTGACAACTAAACAGGACTGACTTATTAATCTATTCAGATTTTTTTCAATTTCATCATAATTTGAGGCAATAAAAAAACCGCCTTGGGACAATTTTTATAAGGGTTTTTGAAGTGATGTGGCAAAAGGGTGTGGCTTTTCACAGTCATTACGTAAAGAACAATCTCGTTTTCCTCTGGTGATTAAACTTGTTTTCACCAGGCGGAGACAAGTGTCCCCTTAAGTTTTGATTTGATTTAACCTGGAACAACTTTGCACCATATTTTTTGAATGCTAGAATAGCAATAAAACAGCTCTCCGGCTCCTGATCGCTCCAAATCCACAGATCCAACAAGGTACAACCTCAAACATAAAGAAGAAAAATCCAGCTTCATGTCCTCCCAATATATTGGCAAGTATATTTCAGCATACAGCTCGTATTGAATCAGGATTATACATAACCAGACTTTTTTTCGGCGTACTTAGTCCTTGATCTACACTTGATAACAATACACACTATATAAAAGAACACCTCCATCATCACATGACTAGGGGGCACCGGTCTCGCCACCTCCATCACATGACTAGGGGGCACTGTCTCCACCTCCATCACTATGGCTAGACGGTCTGACTCTGCCTTTATCACACCTGAGGCTATAAGGGAGGGGGGTGCCCTTGTACCATGTGATAGAACCACTTTATCAAAATAAAGTTTGGTTCTGATGAAATTGGTTCCATCACATGGGAAGGGGGCCACGCCCCTATCTAACATGTGTTGGAGGCGGAGACCACCCCTCCTTTGCATCCATTCTGTTTCAATTTTGTCAAATTTGGTGTTGATAAGTTGTTTTCCATCACCGGAAGGAGGCCACTTCCCCTACCACCAGTGTGATCAGGTGGAACCACATCCCCTAGTCCAGTGGTTCTAAACCTTTCTAATGCTGTGACCCCGCAATACAGTTCCTCATGTTGCGGTGACCCAAACCATATACAAAACTATTTTTATTGTGGCCAAAAAAATGCAATAAAATCGTGGCTCCGATGGCTTATGGTGACCCCTGTGTTTTGATTGTTCGACCCCGCCGCCGGGTCCGCACCCACAAGTTGAAACCACTGCCTAGTCCATTGATGGCGAACCTTTTGGACTAAGTGCCCAATTCTCAACCAAAACCCCTTATATGTCGCAAAGTGCAACATGACAGTAAGCAAAACTTAGAGATCCCTGCTGGTATCACAGGTTTAATTTTATGTATCCTGAGTTCACCATCCAATAGAAGATGATGGATAAATTTGGATTGTAGCTTCCCCCTCCAGAGTCCCCTGAAGAGAAGAATCAGGGGACCAGAGCGGGAGCTCCAATGACATCCATCTCTATCCACACCTTCTTGCTCCTCCTGTAGGCCTGGCGCCAAATGCACTGAGCATGGCGTGTCCTGGGCTGTATGGATCCAAGAGAAGCCTGATTCCTAGCTGGACAAACTCTGTGTTGGGGTGAAGCTGGTGGCCCACAAAATGTCTCTGAGTGCACCTCTGCACCCTTGCCACCACTGCCCTAGTCATTTGATGTAGCGGCTACTTAAAATAGTGTGTTATTGCATAAATGCCTTGATTGAATTGGCGAAACGTCGCACACTTTTTGGGGAATAAACTTCTTTCTTCAGAATTACCGGAGTGCTGCTTCTCATCGTATCTCTATATGCATTGGGGTTGAGTGCCAGACCTCTTAAAGAACCCTGCACCCGATTTTTGATATATGCACCGGTGCCGCTCAGAAACCAAATTGTTTGGACTACTTAATTGTCATTAAAGGGGTATTCTCATCTGGGAATTAGCATCGTTTAATTAATCTGCCATTAATAACATTTCCTTATTTAGATGTTATTAAAAAAAATGTTCCTGGTGAAGATAATTTCTCATACATACGTAGCTTGTGGGTCCCTTAGAAACAGATGGCTTCCATTGGATACTGCCACCTCTGCTGCAATGGATTGCACAAATAAACAAAAAGTTTTTGTATATGAAATATCTGGGAATAACTGCAGGTCCCACAGCCGTCCTTGGTAATGATCGCTGAATCCATGAGGGCAGCAGGACTCAATAGCGACATGTCTGCCCACTGCTGCCTAAATGTGACGTGTCGTATCCGAGAAGCTATCTCGTTTCTAAGGGAAAAAATTACTACATTTGGAGAACATTATCTTCACACAGGAACATTTTCTTATAACATCCAATTGAAGAAATTTTTATAGATGGAAGATTCATGAAACTATGTGTGAAGCCCACACAGAATACCCCTTTAAGTGTAGATCAAGACTAAAGTTTACACAAAAACTTGTTGTTCTGTTTATACCGATACAGCTGTATTCTGAAATAAAATTTGCCATATATTAGGAGGACATGAAGATGGAGTTTTTCTTTCCTATATTTCTTTGATGCGAATTCATGTGATTTATAAAATTACTCACACCAACCCTTAGTTTCACTTTTTTTCGAGACTAAATAATCTAGTTGTTTTTATTTTCCTCATATGATAGATCACCTCCTCCCCCATCCCCTTATCATTTTTGTGGCTCTACGTTGTTCGCTCCTCTTTTCTCCCCAGTGCCCAGAACTGGACAGCATATTCTAGGTGATGCTGACCAATGCCTTGTACAGTGTAATATTAAAACTATCTCTATCCAAGAGTACATACCACTTCTGATCTGACAAATCCTATTTTGGCTTTTGAAGGCAGCTGAATTGACTTCATTGCTGTTCAATTTAATCTATCATCTTCATAATTTGCTCTCCAATGCATCTATGTTTACCCTGTGGATTATTAGCCCCAGGTGCATAACCGTCATTGAGTCACTTGACACCTCATTTGCAAGTGGACGACCAAACAAACAAACTCCGGTTTTTGCAAGTCACCCTGCAGCCTAATGAACATCCTCCCTCCATAGCACTGTAATTAGACTACTACAGTTTGGTGTCATCTGCACAAAATAGACCAGTGCTATTAAATGTCCTGCTCTATATATTAATAAAATATTAAACAGTATTGGGCCCACACAGAACCCTTGTGGTACCCCTTATAACCGGTGACCATTCTGATAGTTATTGTTGACCACAACTCTTTAAATTAATCCCTCATCAATTGAGAACAATTCCTGCCGATAAAAATGGCAACCTATTTTACCATCAGGCTGCGTCTTGTTTTTTTTATTTTGGTTTTTTTTTATTAGGAAAGTACAGTCATTACAACATTGCATTAAGAGAAAATAAGGACACATAGGAACCTTCTCATACAGGTAAACAATTGTTGCACCCATTAAACATATCATATAATCTATGTACCTTTCATCAAATTGCAAGATTAGTTTACCAGAACATGTAATTTTTTTTTTTTTTTTTTTTTTTTTTTTATGCTGCTCATCAATGTATCTGAACATATACCATATAACATATCTCCAAAAACCACAACCCCATCCATCCCCTCCCCCACCCTCTGCCCTTGCTGGGATTAAGGGGAGTTACTAACAAAGAAAAAATTAACTAGTTTTTGTCCCTAAATACCCATCCAATGGGCCCCTGGGAACAGAGGGACCCTATGTTCTTCGTTACTCCACGGTTTCCAGTCGAATTCAGTCTTCTACAACTAAGAACTTCCCAGTAACGTATTCTCATCTGCGCATTCATACGTCGTTATTGTACGTCACACAAGATTCCTCCATCTGCTTTCACCCCTGGTGCTTTTATCTCCTTCCAATGCCTGACTAATATTAGTCTGGCCAGGACAAAAAAGCTTCAAGCGCCAGGTCCATTTTTTACTTTCCGAGTCTATCGTAATCGGCAACGGCCCAACAGCACCAAGGTTAGCCACTCGTGGCAAAGAAATTTGAATCTGGCTCTCTATTATCTAAAATTTCCCTCCCAATGATAAGCTAATCGTTGGGCAATCCCTAAAACGTGTAGGATTCGCACTACTACTTTTACACTCTTACATTAGAGTTTTTCACTTAACCACCCCCTTTTATAAACTCCAAAAGTGAGAAAGAATAAATAACTCGTATAAATTTAAGTGAAGTGCATCTATGATTTAAAAATTGATGTGGAATCTCACCACCATTCTTATCAATATCTCGCCATTGTGCTGCTGTGATAAAACCAACCTGCAATTTATCCATTACTTGACTTATTGTACTAAAGTTCTGAATCATCGTCAGATCTCCATCAAGACGATATCCTTGACATTCTCAAAAGTGAAGGTCCTAACCCTCGATTTCTCCAGACAGTTGCCCCCTTCGTTACGTGAACTATCTGATCTCATTCTTTACTAACGTGCATGTGCTAATTGACAATCCCTAACATTCTTTTTCTTCCAGAATCCCCTCCTAACCCAACCTGAAGGAGGGTAACCCCCCCTGTTCCCCCAAGGTTTCCAAAGTAATAAATCCCTTTCATTCTCCAATCCGCAGCCTCCATTTTTATTTAGTTCTCACAAATTAAGATTGCCCCATAATGGTAAATTGAATTTATCCGCCCTTAAATCCCAATAAGCCTCTTAAAATCTCTCCAGTATTCTCCTCAACCCACGCCAATGGGAGTTTTTTTAATAGAAACCTTTTCATTTGTCCAGACTCCAATCGGGTGAGCATGACTCAATCTACCCCCACCCGGCACTGATCATCCTGAAAGATGGACCATTTATTTTCACCAAGGACTCTGTAACTGTGCGACAAAAAATATGGTACAAAGGAGGGGTCGACAATCCAACCCCTCTCCCTGTTAACTTTTTTATTAGTGTTTTCTGTTTATAACGACCCTTTTCCTCTCCCCCTAGTAATTTATTTATAATTGCTCGAATAAAACCCAAACCATTTCTTACCCATCCAACAGGGGAGAGTTGCATAATACGTATAACATTTGGGGAGCAAAATAGTCCTTATGAGAACAATTCGTCTCTGCCGAATTTAGAGGTGAGCGTATTCCTCTGTAATTACCTTGTTTTCATTTTGGCTAATAATGGGCGAGATTCAAGAATATATATCCTGCACATTTGGTGTGATCTTTAGACCTAATTACCCCCAAAATAGACGATGAAATCTTGTAGATCCATTTGAATTTAGGTTTAAACTGAACAGTCCTCTACAATTTGGGACCACCAGGATAGATGTTGTGGTATTAATCTGGAAACACTGAAACCTTCCACCTCCCCATCACCTTCACGCTGGTAATGCATGTATGTATATATATATATATATATATATGTATATGTATGTATGTACACACACACATATATATATGATAGTAGCAGCACTCTAGAATAAAAGTATGGGTGCACATCCAAGGACCAGGACGGGGAGTCCCAAATGTAATAGGAAAAAATGGCAGCACTCCAAAGGCTAGTGAAAAAAAGTACTAGTTTATTCCAACATGTGCCAATAACAAAAATAGCAACCAAATGGATAAGTTTAAAGTTCCTCCCGTAACTTACAGTACAGAAAACAAGCTAAATAGGGGTATATAGGAGTAGAATTATGCTAAAATGTAACTTTTATTTAGTACACATAAAACCGCACCAAAGTAACATGTGCTATTGGTATGATGTAAGGAAAAAAAGACAAAACAATTTAAACCTTATTGAGTGCCGTATCCTCACAGGTCTCGGTGTGAATTTGGACGTCAATATCAGAAACAATAACACTCTTACCGTGATTCTGACGCCAAAAGGATCATTCGGGCCGGAGGTTAGGGGTGACAAGTGGACATCTGTCCCTATAGTACCCCAATTGACTCCTGCCCTTACAAGGACAGTCCACAACTGACCCTGTAAAGTCAAAGCATGCCCCCTAAAAAACACCGTATACCCTGACGCGTTTCGTCAAAATAGACTCTTCAGAGGGATTTGTAGATAAATAAAGCAACCTGCCAGATGCTCGGCTTTAGTTGCGGTCGCAAGTGGCATGCATAGGAAAACATGAACGGGCTCGCTGTAAGCTGCTGCCCCGAAGACATTAATAGAAGCTGCTTATCCCTAGTCCCAGTGGTGGACTTAGGAACCTGTTGTGTGCAGCTGGCACAGGAACTTGCACCATACTGAGAGGGTTGCCGGCCTTTTAAACTCTAAGCCCCGCCCAGGCGACAATCCTATTGGGTGCGCAGGAGAAAAAAAAAAAAAAAACATGTGCCAAGCTACATTTCGGCTCCTATGGCCTGGAGCCTTCCTCAAGCCTATTATATTAGAGAGGGATATATAAATATATAAATTAGATTAGATAGAACAGTGTTCGGGAACCAGTAGACACTCAAAATTGTATGGTCATCATCATCATCATGCCCCCTCCCCCCCCCATGTAATAGCGTACAGTCATATCAGTGTATGTCCCCTCCCCACCCCCATGTACTATGTCTTTAATTTAGTGATAAGGTAGGTGTATATGCGGTTACCTGGGGCCTGCACACAGACCACCTATTGTACCCGCTGTCAATATCCGGCTCTTTATGCTCCACCAGTTTCTAGAGAACAGATCTAAAGAGGTTCTGTCATGGGGAGAGACCTCTTTGTAGTGGGATATTTATTGCTTTTCAAAGCTGAATTGGTGGATGCCATGGCACCCATTGAGCAGCGCCCCAGAAGATTTAGGGTTAGGTTTAATGCAATAGCGCACTGTTATAAGTAAATCATAATACAGGCGGTCCCCTACTTAAGGACACCCGACTTACAGACAACCCATAGTTACAGACGGACCCCTCTTCCCCCTGTGACCTCTGGTGAAGCTCTCTTACAGGCGGTCCCCTACTTAAGGACACCCGACTTACAGACAACCCATAGTTACAGACGGACCCCTCTGCCCACTGTGACCTCTGGTGAAGCTCTCTGGATGCTTTACTATAGTCCCAGACTGCAATGATCAGCTGTAAGATGTCTGTAATGAAGCTTTATTGATAATTCTTGGCCCAATTACACCAAAAATTTTGAAACTCCAATTGTCACTGGGGCAAAAGAAAAAAAATTGTCTAGAACTTCCATTATAAAATATACAGTTTCGACTTGCATACAAATTCAACTTAAGAACAAACCTCCAGACCCTATCTTGTAGGGCGGGGAGGCGGTAACTTGTGCCGGGGTCGGGCGGACGGCGCGATCTGGTGGGGGCCCCCTGGGGGGCAAGATGGTGGGGGCCCCGGGGCTCGAGCCCCGGGAGCCCCGCCTATAATCCGGCCCTGTGCTTGAAGGTTACAAAGTAACACTGTGACCTAGAAGCAAACCCTCAGCTGTGATGGGGTCTTTCCACAGCATCACCATGTGGGGGTATTTTTACACTCAATACTACAGTATGATGGGACCTTTATTACTTCACATCTTCATGTCCTGTGACATTGTCAGCTTTTATATTACTATGTCAGATATTTTAGACTAGTTTGTTGTCCTATTATAATATCTTATAATACAGAGAGAAAAGTCCCAGGACGCCTTTTATTTCAGACAAGAAAGAGAAAATAACACATCTGATCCCCCCAGCAAGTAATGGCTGAGCTTTAATCATTTAGAAGCAAGTTTTTGAAAGTTTTTGTGGCTCTCACCAGTTCCTGATAAAGGGTTGTGGTGAAATTGGGGAAAAGGCAGAGCCATCAGCATTTGCCAGATTTACCAACATTTACACAAGATCATTATAATTGATAGACAAGTTAATGGCTGCATCTAATTACATTTTACAACGCAATCCAACTGGAATGAGGCGGGGCTTATCCCGATTGCGTATGCGTTTCAACTAAAATGGATGAGACCGTTACATGCAAAACATGTGCTGCTCATAACCGGTCGCATGCCTTTCAGTTAAAACAAACCCCTCCTTGTTTTGCTACAATGTGGACTACGGCAATGAAAGTTCAGTATCTGACCGTCTCTTTGAGTAACTGTCTGTCTCTGGAAGTCTCTTTCAATGACTGTCTGTCTCTGGCAGTCTCTTTTAGTGACTGTCTGTCTCTGGCAGTCTCTTTCAGTGACTGTCTGTCTCTGGCAGTCTCTTTCAGTGACTGACTTTCTCTGACACTCTCATTCCATTGACTGTCTCTGACACTCTCATTCCATTGACTGTCTCTGACACTCTCATTTCAGTGACTGTCTCTGACACTCTCATTCCAGTGACTGTCTCTGACACTCTCATTCCAGTGACTCTCTCTGTCTCCAAATATCACTTTGTCTATGGGGAGATTTATCAGAAGTGCCTGAGAGCAGAACTGCTCCAGTTGTCCAAGGCAACCAATCAGAGCTCAGCTTTCATTTTCACACAGCTGTTTATAAAGTTACAGCTGATCAGCTGATTGGTTTCCATGGGCAATTGGAACAGTTTTACCTCAGACATTTCTGATAAATCTCCCCCTATCTCTCTGTATCTCTATCCATCTGACGTCACACATAAGTGTCTTCTACTCATTGCCTATAGTAACCAATCACAGCTCAGAGCTCATATTAATGACCTGTGGCAGAACAGCAACCAATCACGGCTCGGCTTCCAACTGCCACAGCAGCAGCAGACAATGGCTCCAGTATATGGTGGTTATCATATTACCTGACATATTACTTCACATCTTACCTTCTTACCGTCTTATACTCATTGGGGGAGATTTCTCATGAGTCTCTTAGAGCAGAACTGTTCTAGTTGCCCATGGCAACCAATCAGAGCTCAGCTTTCATTTTCCCACAGCTGTTTATAAAATTAAAGCCAAGCTCTGATTGGTTTCCATGGGCAACGAGAACAGTTTTACCTCAGAAACTTGATGATAAATTTCCCCCATTGCCTATAGTAACCGATCACAGCTCTGAGCTCATAATAAAGGGGTTTTTGCATGAAGAATAGTTAGGCCCTATCCATGGGATAGGGCCTAACTTGCTGATCAGTGGGGGTCTCAGTGCTGCCATGCACGGCCGTCTGCTCCATTAATCTGACTGCACCACGAGGGGTCCAACGGACCCTTTGTTTTCGTGATCTGTGGGGGTCTCAGCACTTTTCTTTGTGGGAAAACCCCTTTAATGACCTGTGGCAGAACAGCAACCAATCACGGCTCAGCTCCCAACTGCCACAGCAGCAGCAGCAGGCTATGACTCCTGTATATGGTGGGTAATAAGTGGATTTTGGAAAGTGCAGGGTGAAAATTTCAGCTCAAAACCGAGTCAATGACAATCACAGAGAGCGGCTGTGCCAAATTTGGTAACTGTAAACCCAGCAGTACAGATTCCTTTAGCGGACACACATAGGTACATACACACATACACACACATATACATACATACACACACATACACTCAGCTTTATATATTACTGATAACTATGGAAGGGATGTGGGAAATTGAATGTGATCTTATTGTAAATTTTATTATGGGGCCCCATTTGTATCTTTTCATGAACCCTTCACTGAACATTTTGGGGGACATTAATCATAGGGGGGTCTCAGGTTCGCCTATTTTTGCGCCTGGTTTGTTCTTCTTTTTGGCTCCTGATCTATGATGGATCTAGTTCTGCCTTAGTAAATGCACTTTGGAATTGTCGCATGTCCGATTCATTAGCGCCTATTTTTGCGCCAAATTTGTCTCTAATTTTTACCCTTCAAAGTAAATCTCATTTGTGACTAATAATGGAACGAGATTCAAAAAAGGTGACAGAACGTTCATGGCTTCATCTCTGCATTTAAAGTCTCAGCTTGTACAATGTCCGGACCACATTGTGATGTAACTGCAGAGACTAAAAGTGATAGATATTTAAAAAAAATTCTTGCTGAAATGAGTCTTTGCCTTTTTTATTATAATGTCGTTACTGGAGAAATGTTACATTTTAAAACTGCTCCGAAGTATTTTCCATGTTGCATAGAGGGAATTCTTCATTTGGCAAATGAAAACCTTTGTTTTTAGTAATGAAAGGTGAAGTTTTTTGGAAGTGCACCTGCTCAGAGTAGATGCATTTTTGTTTAGGTGCAAATTAGTGATAGATCCCGTGCAAACATCTGTATAGCAGCCGCTCACTTGGGCTCATTTACTAAGGGTCTGCCGGACGCATTTTCGCCGGGTTTCCCATCGATTTCCGTTTTGCGGCGAATTGCCCTGGGGTTTTGGCGCAAACGATCGGATTTTGGCGCATCGGCTCCGGCTTGCACGTGACAGATATCGGGGGGCGGGTTGGCGGACAACCTGACGGATTCGGACAACACGCGGGATTTAACATTTAGAAATGTGTCACAAGACACGCACTCACATGCACCAGGAAGAAGCAGGTGAACTCCGGCAGACCTCGGGGCAGAAGCGACGGATGCAGGAACTCGGGTGCACGGTCTTGCTGAATCGCGGCAGTCCCGAATCCTCGTTGGACATCGCACCGCAGGATCGTGACAGGACCGGGTAAGTAAATCAGATAAGGAGCAGGGACTCAAAACCACTAAGTGCCAGACTTTGCCGTGTGCCAGAAAATGTTGCAAAAAAAAGCACCAAATTAACAAACTGCGCCAGATTTTTGCGCAAAAAAATGCTAGAAACAGTCTGTAAAACTATGATTACTGTCCCCCTTACTGTTCAGATTTATTCCTGCACAATATCTGGTATTCCAGGCAGAGTTGTCTTAGTGTACATGGGAATATTATTATGTGCATTATCATGTAGGGTTCAGGCTGGAATAGGGTCTATGGTTATATGTTATATCCTGATGATGGGCCCTATGATGTATGTACCTGGGGCCCAGGGTGGACGACTCTTCTTATCTCACTGCTATCCACTCCATAGAGAATAACAGTAAATGTACAATTCAGGGCGTCCGTGCAGGAGTCTCATAGGTGATGCCAAGGTCTATAGGATTCCCATTGTTTACCATAACCTCTTGAGATTGTGGGATTCTGGTGATCCACTTATAGGATCCACTGGCGATGGAGGATGAGAGTGATGAAGAGGAGAGTTACATCGAAGAGGATGAGGAGGAGATGGCGATGGAGGACGAGAGTGATGAAGAGGATGAGGAGGAGATGGCGATGGAGGACGAGAGAGATGAAGAGGATGAGGAGGAGATGGCGATGGAGGACGAGAGTGATGAAGAGGATGAGGAGGAGATGGCGATGGAGGACGAGAGAGATGAAGAGGATGAGGAGGAGATGGCGATGGAGGACGAGAGTGATGAAGAGGATGAGGAGGAGATGGCGATGGAGGACGAGAGTGATGAAGAGGATGAGGAGGAGATGGTAGAGATTGAAGTGGAAGTAATTTACATCAGGGAGGAAGAGAGCGATGAAGAGGAGGGTAACATCCAGGAAGAAGAGGATGAGAACGAGGTGAAAGAGGTGGAAGTGGAAGTGATTTACATCAGTCAGGAAGAGAGTGATGAAGAGGAGGAAGACATAGAGAATATTCACAATGAGGAGGAAGAGATGGCAGTGTAAGTAAATCAATCATTTATATTTTGAGATAAGTCACTGATTTCATTAATATTTCATTAAAATTAAGGATAGGACAACAAGTTGCAGCAGATGTCCGTAGCAATGGGCCAAATCACAATTTGCATTTTCTAAGGGGCTTTTCACTTTCCTCTAGTTTTTATTCATCTCTATCATTTTGAGTAATTCTGTATAAGATTCTGCATCCAAGGGGTTAGATCTGTGGGAATGTGATAGATTATACATATTATACAGATGTGTTGTTATGGGAACGAGTTATGTAGCATCTTATTGGGGACATGAGGGGGGATATTTGGAGAACATTAGGAGTATATAGGAGACACAAGTTATATTAAGGGGATATAGGGGATATTAAGGAATACATATGGGGTATTTGGAGCCAAAATAACCCACATTTATAAAAGCATTTTTTTTCAAACTATTTGTACATGTATTTATAAAGACACATTAGTGGCGTGGCTGCGCCAGATTCATGAATCTAGGGACCAGAGTCTCACTCCCTCAGCATCAACATTGAAGAAATAACCACCTAATCTTCACTTCTCCCTTCTATCTACAATTCATGAATCTGGTGCCCCCTACACACTACACAGGAAAACTGCACAGTTTTTTTTTTTAATAAATGTGAGCCAGATGGTATATGGAGGACCTCAGGGTATATGGAGGACACAAGTAATATATGGGGAACATGAGAGGTATATGGGGACATGAGGGGCATATGGAGGACATTAGGAGTAAATGGGGGACATTTGGGGCATATGGGGGACAGGAGGGGCATATAGCAGACATGAGGGACATATAGAAGACATGAGGGGCATATAGGGGACATGAGAGGCATATAGAGGACATAATTTCTATATGGAGGACCTGAGGGGTATATGGAGGACATGAGGGGTATATGAGGAACATGAAGAGCGTATGAGGAACAGGGGGGTATATGGGGGGACAAGAGGGGTATATGGAGGACATGAGGGGCATATGATGGACATGAGGGGTATATGGAGGACATGAGGGGCATATAGAGGACATAAGGGATGTATGGAGGATATGAGGGGTATATAAGAGACATGAGGGGTATATGGGAGACATGAGGGTTATATGGGGGACATCAGGGGTATATGGAGGACATCAGGGGTATATGGATGACACAAGGGGTATATGGGGAACATGAGGGGTTTATGGGGACATGAGCGGTATATGGAGTACATGAGGGATATGTAGGAGAAATGTGAGGTTTATGGAGGAAATGAGGGTTATATGAAAGACATGAGGGGCATATGGATACATGTGAGGTATATCGGGGAAATAAGGAGTATATAAAGGATCTGAGGGACATATGAGGGACATGTGGGGTAAATGATGGACATGAGGAGTTTATGGAGGACATTAGGGGTATAATCTGCACCCAATCGTGAAATTATGTATGTTTAATACCATGTAGCGAAGATGAGGAACCACAGGAAGAGGAGGCACCACAAAAAGAGGAGGAGGAAGTGGCTGTAGAGGTAGAAGAAGATGTGATCCCAAGAAGGTGAGTGCAGAACTTTAGATATTATATGGACCATATACTGTATAAATACTTAGTAATAATGATCCTAAATTGATCTCCATGGGAGACATGAGGAGCATATGGAGGATATGAAGTATATATTGAGGACACGAGAGATATTTGGAAGACATGAAGGGTATATGGAGCACATGAGGGGCTCATCCCATTGTAACATATGGAAGGATATGAAACCACTATAGACAATTGTTACCTAGTCTCCATATAATCTGCACCCAATAGTGAAATTATTTATGTTTTATATCATATAGCGAGGAAGTTAAACCACAGGAAAAGGAGGAGGAACCACAGGAAGAGGAGAAGGAACCACAGGAAGAGGAGAAGGAACCACACGAAGAGGAACGACAGGAAGAGGAGGAGGAACCACAGGAAGAGGAGGGGGAACCACAGGAAGAGGAGAAGGAACCACACGAAGAGGAACGACAGGAAGAGGAGGAGGAACCACAGGAAGAGGGATCAGAGAAAGATGAGGAGGAAGTGGTTGTAGAGGTGGAAGAAGATGTAATCCCCAGAAGGTGAGTGCAAAGCTCAGATGTCAAAAAGTGATTACATAGAAGTAATATACTGTAGAAATGCTAAGTAATAATAATCCTACATTGGTCTCCATATATTCTATTACAGACCTTTTGGGCAGGAGGTGATGGAGGCCTGGGAGAGCGACGAGTCTCCCCAGTTAATATATAGCAAAAATAGGACTGAATTTACATTGCTGGAGTGCTCTTGGGGTCACATACTTTTCTGTGTTGAGCTCTGCTGCTCTCAGTATCTACAGAACAAGACTCAAAAAATATCAATGTAAAAAACCTTTTAGACTCATCCTGGGACATATCCTCCATTCATCACATGGCGATGATTTATCTACTAATTTTTTCTTTTAGGCCAAGACGCAGATGGTGGAGACCTAAGTGTCTGCAGAGCAGCAGTGGCAAGAACAGGTAAGTGATAATTCACTTTCTATCTATCCATAGCGGTCTGTAGGGGGTGCTCTATGTTTATGGATTCGTATAATTTCTCTTAAAGAGTCTAGCAAATGTATATACAAAAAAAAACGGATTGTGTTCCCATGGTCTCCTTGGGCAGGAGTGGAGTGGGTGTACATGCTCTAGCACTGGGGTCTCCCCTATATTTTCCCATGCAGTAATATTATTAATGTGAATTATTATCTTTGTGCAGCAGAAGCAGCAGTGGAGGAGAGAGAAGACGTCCAAGGTAAATAAACGACTTTGTAAAACTCTCTTTACTTCTACCCTACGA
Organism: Engystomops pustulosus; assembly: GCA_019512145.1. Lineage (NCBI taxonomy): Eukaryota > Metazoa > Chordata > Amphibia > Anura > Leptodactylidae > Engystomops > Engystomops pustulosus. Next base: position 80,993 of record WNYA01000826.1, read on the forward strand.
GACCAAATACAGACGATGGTGGAGGATCTCAACATTACGTCTCATCGGTCACAATTGCATCTGGTCTTGTCTCCTGCAGGTCCCTCAGATTCCTGGGTTGCTTCAGTACAAACAATACAGAATAGAAGAACCATGAGAAGAACCATAAATAATAAGGCACTTTCTTCAGAAGTGATGAAATGATGTCCTTTCTCACTCGGGTATTTTTCAAAATTCGATAGACATTATAGATTTCCGAAGCTCCTCTGTGTCTCCAATTGGGCATAGCCGTTTACTCTCTGCCAAGTCAGTATTTCTTCTTCATCTAGTATGTTAAAATCAACCTGGAAGAGGAGAAAAGTTCCACTTCATCCTGACAACGCTTACCCTTCATGGGGGAGACTTACAGCAAAGGATACAAGCGGCCTGCCCCTGTCTTCTGCAACAGCCTCCCAGACACTGCTCCCCTCAACGACTAGGATACATGGTAAGTCTTCTCCATGTAATTCTGCTCCTTTCCCCCGTGGAAGGCCCTCAGTATTGTAAGGATGATAGTAGAGGGTTTCTACACCAGGACTTACCATTAACTTTTTGTCCTGGTCTTATCTCCTGCAGGTTTCTCCTGTTCTGCTGCCACCCAGACACTATGTGATAGAAGACCTATAGAGGACCAGGTTGCCATGATGTGGTTTAGAGAATGTTTGTATACCTGGGTGGCAATACCACCATGATGAAGAAGGAACAACAATGGGTCAAGTGGCAATGAGAAATCTGACAGATGGTTGGTTGTACCAATTTCCAAAAAGGGGATAAGACTGGGTAGGACCCAAAATATGTGAAAAAATGTAGACTTCTCCTGACCACATCTCCAACAACAGTTGGGTCAGCTTCCGGAAAAATAGAATAAACACACGGATAGTAACACTGTACTAGCGGGACAGCAATTTGTGGATACATGGAGAAGTTTTTAGGGAGTAGGGAGGACTTGGCTACTTGGGAGTTGCGGACCAGTAGTGTAGGCCAAAAGGTCAGATCGGAGAGTAAGGATAAGTCTTTCTTTTCTGGCCATTGGGGTAGCAGACAGTGGCACGGAGGAGAATTGCTTTTTGTGTGAGATCGGAGGTTAGAGAGTCTCTAACCCTCATTAGATATTCAGCTCTGTAGTAGGAGCAAAGGTCAGGGAGCTCCAGCCCGTCCCTGTCCATCAACCTACAAAGGATATCCCTCCATAAAAGCGAGGGTCTTCCTCTCTACATGGATAGTCAATGCAGTGTGAAAAAAAGCCCAAGGTAGGATGATGGGGAGGTCTTGGAATTATCCTTACATCGTACTGCTATGTGTCCATCATAATGATGTGTCCTTAGTTCACGATGTCCGCTGACTGTGGTCTGAGTGGAGCACCCAAGATAGAAAACCCTGCAACAACAACCTAAAGTTTTTAGAAGTTTACTTTTTTACAGGCTAAACATCGACGGCAGAGATAATAAAGCTAATAGAAAACAATCTGCTGGTGGTATCGGTAAAATGCGGAGAATTACGACGGATCCATCGCTCGTTAATTATCAGTGAATAGCTCCTGAGGACGCGTCCGCTTATTGTTGTGCGTGGCTGGAAGTCGTGTATTTTACATTTTATTATGGCAGCTCGCCTCATTAATATCTGCCAGATTGATTAAACTATTGGCGGTGGCAGCGACCATTGTAAATCACAGGAACGTGCCCAGGTAGATTAGTCATCGGCCAGATGCGGGTGGTGTAAACCATGCCGGGATAAATGGGCTTTTTAGTGATTTCCTATTAAATATGCTTCATTAATGATCTTGGTTTTATGTTGCTGGAGGTGAGGGGAGAGGAAATGGTGTAGAGAGAATACGTTATTTCCATCTCTATAGCTATCATAGATTGTATAGACTCAGAGAGAACGATACGTAGAAATCACATGGAGGAACGCGCTGAGTTTGAAGTGAGGTCTCTGCAGGGTTCGGAATTCAAACTCTGATGTACTTGTTCTTCAATTGATGTCCAGATCTGGGATCTTCATGTGATCTGGGGACAATCAGTGGAGAACATGTGCCGGAGAGGCTCAGAAATGATGAAGGAGATTGATTCATCAGCCATTGTTTGTGTACGACCTGAAGTCATCCTATACTATAGATATGTACGGAATCCGAAGTCATTCACACACTGCTTAGTCCACCCAAGACCACTAGGAATCACAGTATAGAAGTATTATTGAGTATCCAGAACTTTGAAATTCTTACACTACATCCGAGCTTATGCAGCTACTGACACATTAACAGGACTGACTTATTAATCTATTAGATTTTTATCAGAATTTCATCATAATTTGAGGCAATAAAAACCTCCTTGGGACATATTTTAAGGGTTTTTGAAGTGATGTGGCAAAAGGGTGTGGCTTTTCACAGTCATTACAGTAAAGAACAATCTCGTTTCCTCTGGTGATTAAACCTTGTTTTCACCAGGCGGAGACAGTGTCCCCTTATGTTTTGATTTGATTTAACCTGGAACAACTTTGCACCATATTTTTTGAATGCTAAGAATAGCAATAAAACAGCTCTCCCGCTCCTGATCGCTCCAAATCCACAGATCCAACAAGGTACAACCTCAAACATAAAGAGAAAAATCCAGCTTCATGTCCTCCCAATATATTGGCAAAGTATATTTCAGCATACAGCTCGTATTGAAATCGGGTATTATACATAAACAGACGTGTTTCGGCGTAAGCCTTAGTCTTGATCTACACTTGATAACAATAACACACTATATAAAAAGAAACCACCTCCATCACATGACTAGGGGGCACTGTCTCCACCTCCATCACATGACTAGGGGGCACTGTCTCCACCTCCATCACATGATGGCTAGACGGTCTGATCTCTGCCTTTATCACCTGAAGGCTATAAGGGGAGTGGCCTTGTACCATGTGATAGGAACCAACTTTATCAAAATAAAGTTTGGTGCTGATTAAATTGGTTTCCATCACATGGGAAGGGGGCCACGCCCCCTATCTAACATGCGTTGGAGGCGGAGACCACCCCTCCTTTGCATCCATTCTGTTTCAATTTTGTCAAATTTGGTGTTGATAAAGTTGTTTTCCATCATCCGGGAAGGAGGCCACTTCCCCTAGCCACCATGTGATCAAGGTGGAGACCACATCCCCTAGTCCAGTGGTTCTAAACCTTTCTAATGCTGTGACCCCGCAATACAGTTCCTCATGTTGCGGTGACCCCAAACCATATACAAAAATATTGTATTTGTGCCAAAAAATGCAATAAAATCGTGGCTCCGATGGCTTTAGGTGACCCCTGTGTTTTGATTGTTCGACCCCCGCCGGGGTCGCGACCCACAAGTTGAGAACCACTGCCCTAGTCCAATGATGGCGAACCTTTTGGAGACTAAGTGCCCAATCTACAACCAAAACCCACTTATATGTCGCAAAGTGCCAACATGACAATGTAAGCAATAACTTAGAGATCCCTGCTGTATCACAGGTTTTAATTTTATTGGTATCCTGAGTTCACCAATACAATAGAAAGATGATGGATAAACTTGGATTGTAGCTTCCCTCCAGGGTCCCCTGAAGAGGAAGAATCAGGGGACCCAGAGCGGGAGCTCCAATGACAATCCATCTCTGTCCACACCTTTTCGCTCCTCCTGTAGTCTTGGCAGCCAAATAGCGCTGAGCATGGCACGTCCTGGGCTGTATTGGATCACAGGAGGAAGCCTTGAGTCCTAGCTGGGAAACTCTGTGTTGGGGTGAAATCCTGTGTGCCCACAAAAAGGGCTCTGAGTGCCACCACTGCCCTAGTCATTTGATGTAGGCGGCTACTTTTAAAATAGTGTGTTATTGTCATTAAAGGGATATTCTCATCTGGGCATTAGCATTCAGTTTCATAAATCTGCCATTAATAAACATTTCATTAATTAGATGTTATTAAAAAAAATGTTCCTGTGTGAAGATAATTTCTCATACATACGTAGCTATGTGGTCCCTTAGAAACTAGATAGCTTCCTTGGATACGGCCACCTCTGCTGGAGGGATTGCACAAATAAACAAAAAGTTTTTGTATATGAAATATCCGGGAATTACTGCAGGTCCCACAGCCGTCCTGTGGTAATGATTGCTAAATCCAGGAGGTCAGGCAGAGCTCAATAGTGCATGTCTGGCCAACGCTGCCTAAATGTGAGGTGGTCGTAACCGAAGAAGCCATCTCGTTTCTAAGGGAAAAAATTACTACATTTATGAGAAATTATCTTCACACAGGAACATTTTTTTTAATAACATCCAATTGAAGAAATGTTTATATATGGAAGATTCATGAAACTGAATGTGAATGCCGAGACGAGAATACCCCTTTAAGTGTAGATCAAGACTAAAGTTTACACAAAAACTTGTTGTTCTGTTTATACCTGATACGAGCTGTATTCTGAAATAAAATTTGCCAATATATTAGGAGGACATGAAGATGGAGTTTTTCTTTCTATATTTCTTTGTATGGACCATTCATGTGATTTATAAAAATTAATCACACCAACCCTTAGTTTTCACTTTTCGAGACTAAATAAATCTAGTTGTTTTAATTTTTCCTCATAACTGAGACCCTCCATACCCCTTATCATTTTTGTGGCTCTACGTTGTTCGCTCCTTTTTCTCCCCAGTGCCCAGAACTGGACAGCATATTCTAGGTGATGCTGAACCAATGCCTTGTACAGTGGTAATATTACATCTCTATCCCAAGAGTACATACCACTTCTGATACATGACAAGATCCTATTGGCTTTTGAGGCAGCTGATTGACATTGCATGCTGTTATTTAATCTATCTCTTCAGAATTTAGCTCTCCAAGGACATATGTTACCTGTGGATTATTAGCCCCCAGGTGCATAACCTTACATTTATCCACATTGAACCTCATTTGCCAAGTGGACGACCAAACACTCGGTTTGTCCAAGTCACCCTGCAGCCTATGAACATCCTCCATAGACTGTATTAGACTACGTAGTTTGGTGTCATCTGCAAAAATAGACACAGTGCTATTAATTCCTGCCTCTATATCATTAATAAAAATATTAAACAGTAGTGGGCCAAGCACAGAACCCTTGGGTACACCCTTATAACCGGTGACCATTCTGAGTAGGTATTGTTGACCACAACTCTTTAAATATAATCCCTCATCCAATTGAGAACAATTCCTGCCGATAAAAAATGGCAACCTTATTTTACCCATCAGGCGTCTTTTTTTTTTTTTTTTTTTTTATTAGGAAAAGTACAGTCATTACAAATTGATCAGTTAATAGAAAATAAGGAACACATAGGAACCTTCTCAGACAGGAAACAATTGTTGTCACCCATTAAACATATCATATAATATATGTACCTTTCATCAGAATGGCAAGATTAGTTACCAGAAATGTAAAATTTTTTTTTTTTTTTTTTTTTTTTTTAGCTGCTATGACAATAGATCTGACATATACCATATAACATATACACACAAAACACAAAACCATCCATCCCCTCCCCCACCCCTGCCCGTGCTGGAGTGAAGGGAGCCAGTACGAACAAAGAAAAAATTAACTAGTTGTCCTAAATACCATCCAATGGGCCCCCTGGGACAGAGGAGACCTATGTTCTCCGTTACTCCAGCTGGTCCATGTCGAATTCAGTCTTCTACGTTCCCTAACGTTTCTCAATGCGCATTCATACGCTTTGGTACGTAAACAAGATTCCTCCATTCTTTCACCCTGGTGCTTTACTCCCTTCCAATGCCTGACTAATATTAGTCTGGCCAGGAAAAAAAGCTTCAGCGCCAGGTCATTTTTTACTTTCGAGTCTAGCGAATCGGCAACAGGCCCAACAGCCCCAAGGTAGCCACTCGTGGGCAAAGAATATTGAATCTGGCTCTCTATTATCTTAAAAATTTCCTCCCAATATAAGCTAATCGTGGGCAATCCATAAAAACGTGTTGAGGAGAGTGTCAGCAATACTACTTTTACACTCTTACAATTAGAGTTTTCACTTAACCCCGTTTTAACATCAAAAGTGGAGAAAAAAAATTCTGTATAAAATATTAAGTTGAGTGCATCTATGATTAAATTGATAGTGGATCTAACCACATTATTATAAAATTCGCATTGTGATGCTTGTGATAAAACCACCTGATGTTATCCATTTCTACTGACTTAGGGACTAAAGTTCTGATCAATGTCAGATCTCATCAAGCGAAGATCCTGACATTCTCAAAAGTGAGGTCTCTAACCCTACGATTTCCAGACAGTTGCCCCTTCGTGTATCGTGAAACTTATCGTGATCTAATTCTTTATCAACTGCATGTGCTAATTGACAATACCTAAAAATAGTCTTTTTCTTCAGAATCCCTTCCCACCAAACCTGAAAGGGAGGGTAACCCCCCTGTTCCCCCAAGTTCCAAAGAATAAATCCCTTTCATTCTCCAAAATCCGACTCCTCCATTTTTAGTTCTACAAAGTAAGATTGCCATAATGGGGTAAATTGAATCCGCCTTAGATCACATATGCCTCTTAAATCTCTCCAAGTATTTTCCCATCAACACAGCCAATGGGAGTTTTAATAGAACCTTTCAGTTGTCCAGACTCCAATAGGGTGAGCATAGACTCAAATCTACACCCCCCGGGCACTGAGTCACCTGAATAGAGTGGACCATTATTTTCAAGGACTAGTAACTGTGCCGACACAAAAATATGGTACAAGGAGGGGAGCGACACTCACCCTCTCCCTGTTAACCATTAGTGTTTCCTGTTTAATACGAACCCTTTCCTCCCCCATAGTAATTATATTTATAATGGTCGAATTAAAACCAAACATTCTTACCAATCCAACAGGGAGAGGGAGTTGCATAATACGTATAACATTTGGGGGAGCAAAATAGTCTTAGTGAGAACAATTCTCTTGCTCGATTTAGAGGTAGCGGTATTCCATGTATTACCTTGTTTTCAATTTTGCTAATAATGGGGCGAGATTAAAAGATATATAACTGCACATTTGGGGTGATCTTTAGACCCAAATATTCACATGACGATGAAATCTTTAGATCCATTTGATTTAGGTAAAACTGACAGGCGCTATCAATTGGGACCAGGATAGATTGTGTGGGATTATATCTGGAAACCTGAAAACCTTCCAACTTCCCATCACCTTCAGCGCTTGGGGAAAGAGATGATTAGAGTCTTTTAAGCAAAGCAGGACGTCATCAGCATACAAATAATCTTATCCATGGGCCAGCTATCCTCCACCCCCAATCTCCCTATCAGCTCTAAGGTTTTTATGCCATGGTTTATGAAAAAAGCAAATAATAGGGGAGACAAGGGGCCATCCCTGCCTAGTACCCCTAGGACAGTAAAAAAAAAGGGGAATATTCTCCATTTACTCTGATAGCGACCCTAGGAGCCTGATAGAAGAGTTTTACCCTTCCACAAATCTAACACCCAGGCCCAAATCTGGACAAGGCTTCCAGAGGAAGTCCACTCCACCCTACCAAAGGCTTTAGACGCGTCCAATGACAGAATAGGAGCGCGACCCCCCCTGCCAACTGAAGGCTCGAAAACAACCGTCTTATATTGGTTTACCCTGGCGGCCTGCCACAAAGCCGCATTGGTCTTCGTGTATAAGTATTGACGCACATTCTTTTAATCTATTCGAAAGCACTTTGGCCACCAGTTTAGCATCCGTATTGAGAATAGAAATCGGACGATAGGATTCTGCCTCCAGAGGGTCCTTATTTTTTTTTGGTAGCAAAACTATGCATGCCTCGTACCAAGATTCAGGTAGTCTCCCCACTCTCTGTGCCGTCTCCCAAATCCACTAACAGGGGGAGGAGAATAGAACTGAATCTATGTAGATTTCTAAGCAGGCCATCCAACCCTGGTGCGGAGTTACGTCTAGAGGATGACAGAGATTCCTCAAGTTCCGACCGAAATGGAAACTGGCACAAAACAAGCCTATCTGCTTTCTTCTGTCAGTAAGCTAGGTGAAAATGAATTGTCTAGGTAGTGACCATATCTCCTCTACTGACACCTCCAAGTCTGAGGAATACATTTTTTGGAAAAAATGAAGAAAGACAGCACCAATCTCCCGAGCATTACCGGTTACTTCGCCAAACGAGTTTTTTAATCCTGGCTATCCTATTTGATTCCTGTTGTTTTAACTTTATTACAAGAGACCGTTTTGAAGGAGAACCACTTTCGCAATGTGACTTCTGATCGAGAAAGAATAACTTCTGCAAAGCCTTATTAGCGATGCTATCTATAACTCGTCTTGTACTTTTTAAATTTATCAAGTGAGTCTTGCGACCGTTAGCCTGATATTCCTTTCTCTTTTTTTAAATCTTTTAAACTCGTTCTTTGTCTAGCCCATTGTTTTCGAAGAATCGAAGAAATATGATTTTGAATTTATATCCCTCGAAGGAAGGATTTCAGCGCGTCCAGATCAATCCCACATTATCCGAGGTCCTGTTGGAAGATTAAAACTACATATTTTTCTTTAATTTTGTCTTCATCGTTAATAAGGACAGCCCAGTGCGCATGTCAGTTTCCAAAACCTAAGGGCAGGTTTTGGTTGAGGCAGGAAACTCAAGGACCAGTGGGAATGGTCCGAACGAAACGGACCGGTTATCGTATCGGATTTCCGCACCCCCAACCAATGGCATAGTCATTGGCCAGAGCCAGATAAACCTGGAAATGAATTATAAGAGCGATTATAACATGAAAATGCTGGCGCGTCCCGTTTTTAAAGACTCCCACACATCCAGCAAATACTATTTTGCCTGACAGACCTGGCGAAGGGGTGTCTGTTCTTGCGGAGTATCTACACGCTTCCTTTTCCCCAGCGGTCCTTCCTTCTCTGACATAACGAGTTGAAAGTCCCCTAGGGCCAATACGGGACATTCACCCACCTTCTCCAGGAACCGACATTCAAACTATATCAACACATCATATCTAAAAGGAGGTGGGATATATACCCTGCTACAACGCATTTAATACTTCTAACATAGCAAATAAAAATACAAATCTCCCCTCTGTATCGCACAGGAGTCTAAGACTGGAAGGAGATTGACCTATGCCAAAATGGAGACCCTCTGGAAAATGATGAGAAGACTGAATTATAGACAGACTGGCCCATCTCCGATATACTAGTGCTAAGGAATCTGTCAAGGTGTGTCTCAGGCAAAATCACAATTGCAGGAAGTTGCTTAATATATAATCAAAAATGATACAACGCTTCAGCCGGTCTTTCAGCCCTCTTATATTCCAAGGAAATATCCCTAGTGCCCATGGATAAGGTAAAAGGAACAGTTAACAACCCATCAACACCTCCAGCACAAAAGCAACCCTCCCACCCATTCCCACAAATGTCCTACCATGGTAGAACTCTTCCTGCATCGGCCCACTACCCGCCCCCGTCCAACCCTGCTCCCCGAAACTGACTAGAAAAAAAGAGATGCCCATCTGTAAACATACGGATCATTAGTCCCTTGAGATCTAACCATTCCGAGAACTTGATCTGGGTGTTGAAAAAACTGGGACTGGCCTTGAAAGATTATTTTCAATTAGCGGGAAAATCAGGAATAAATATTACCCTTATCTCTCAACCTTTTTTCACCTCTAGAAAAACTTTTCATTTGCTCTTAGGGTATCCCTAGAGAAGTCGGATTACAGCGCTTACTTTGCGCCTGAATTGATAGATTCTTTGTAGGTCGCGAGCTCTTCGTAATATCTATCCCGATCCGCTAGTAATATATGTTTGACAATAAAGGTCCGGGGGTTATGTACCAGGACACGTATGACACTTGAGGGATGTGATGGCACGTCAATATCAAAGTTTAGGGAGAGGTTTTCCTCCCTATTCTCTCCAAAAGCACTCTTTAATAAAAAGTGACTGGGGGGTCTTCTCCATTCAGCCTTTGTCTGGTACCCTATAACACCTAAGATTGGCTTCCATAGAGCGATCCTCCATATGGCCACTTTCCTTCTTTAAGGTCTATTTATCCTTTCCGTAGAGGAGATAGCTTTTTAAACATGTATTCTCTTTCTCGCAATACTAACAATTTTGTCATCCGTAATTTTATGTTTCTCGGACTTGTACCTCCTCTCTGAGTGAGAGAAACGTTCCCCTCTTGGCACCCATTGCCTGTGAGGTCGGAGGTATGGCAGAATTACAGGTTTTATGGAAGGTCCAGAAGTCTCTCTAAGCATAGCTTTCTTTCCCCCTACTCCACCTCCTCCCTCACTGGTTACCAGCTCTAGCGCTGCAAATTCTCGCCCATGTGCCTCTACTGTTTTGCGGGTGCCTGACCCTACTAATTCAGGGATTTTCTGTGTTGTCAAACCGGTACGGGTTTTAACTGAGGGTGGAGTTTTCCACTAACTTGTGCTCAATTAATAGAGTTATTCCCCTTGGGACCCCCTTTCTCTTTCTCCACTAGGGGTGTTGTCCCAGGGGATTTTTCTGATGTACTTTTACGGGATGGCATAGTTAATAGGTCTATGAGCAAAACTACCATACTGCCAACCGATGTAAAGAAATACGATAAGTATGTAACACATGACAATTATGCAGAGGCGATGAATGAAATACATCTCTGGGCATTAATCATCTATAAAGTTCAAAAGTACACTAAATAACTACACGAGTCGTTATGTGTCTCCGTACCAGTCTCTACTAAAAAATCCACACAAATATGGAGGATTTAGAAGAGAAATGTATAGGGATGAAAGTTCATATGTTGGCTAGCTGGTTAGGTAAGGGATAATGCAGGTTTTGATTCATGATGGCTCTTCCAAAAGAGACACCCAGTAAGGATTCAACTTTCGCACAGTCACTGCTAGAATACCACGCAACCTATGAGGCAGCTTGGGTGGAGAAAAGTAGTACGAGGACAGCGGATCCTAAGATAGAGGCTGGTTAGTAGCGATGATGTGCCTGTGGCGAAGCGTCCAAAGCAGTTCCAAATATAAAGAATTAGATGTTAAGGAGGAAGCACCAACAAATTACAAGCTAAATGTAAATTAGAGAGCAGGCAGACTCAGTTAGTACCAGTTAGTAGGACTTATTACCAGGCAGATAGAAACGACACAACGCATCAGCCAACCCGGCAGAGCGTCCGGCACTACCAATCGTGACGTGCTCCAAATGAGTCATCGATACGTAGCAATGGTAGAGGAGCACACATGTGCTCCCCAAAGCGGCATCAGGACCACCCTCCTGTCGAAGTAGCAGAAACGGAAGGAGAACCGATGGGAAAAGACGGGGTACAGGATCCGATTTCCTGCCAGCGCCGACACCAAGGAGCAGAACCCCCCGGCCACACACAAACATAGCCGCAGGGACCTGGGGTCAATTCAAACGGTCAGCGCCTCATCCAAGACCGCGGGTCCAGCACCTATATCTGACCTCTCAAGGCCTCCAGCTTAGTCCGCCCATCATGGACAAGGAGCACACTAACCAAAGACCCCCGCCGGATACGATGCCCGATCAGAGGTAGCCGACAGAGGAGCAGCAAGGCAAAAGCCAACACAGCGGCGAGCAGCGAAGAGAGGCAACGGCAGTGGCAGCGTGCCTGAAATCGAGGCGCCTCGAGGGCAGCGGAGAGCCTCTGCCAGCGTACACGCCAGTCCCACAGCATGAACATACGACGGGCGCGGGTCACGGAACGCGATCCCCCATAGTCAGCGTCAGGTTCCTAACACACAGCGATCAGGACGACAGGGGAGAGCGGTGAGGTTGGCGGGGCGGCTGGCAGCGTGACGTCGCTACGTCATGCCGTTACGCCTCCTCCACCATCAGGCGTCTATGAGGGACAGTGTCAAATGCTTTTGCAAAGTCCTAAAACACAATATCCACAGCTGCTCCTCCATCCAGGCACCTGCTCACCTCTTCATAGAAGCAGATCAGGTTAGTCTGACAACTTCTATCCTTAGTAACCCCTCGCTGGCTGTCACTTATTATACCATGTGATGTCACATACTCCAGTATATAGTCTTTTAGTAACTATTCAAGTATTTAACCCACAATCTAAATTAAGCTTACAGGCCTGTAATTGCCTGGTGAGGTTCCAGAGCCCTTTTTAAATATTGGCCCCACATTTGCCTTCTGTGTAGATTTTAAGAACTCTGGGATGTAACCCATCTGGTCTAGGAGCCTTGTACGCATTTGTTTTATTGAGCTTAAATTGGACCATGTTTACATTCATGCAGTCTAGTTTATTATATGATGCATCAACTACACTGGCACCGCCTTCTCCAGACCTTTCTTCTATTTTATGCTATTTCAAAAAGTCAAAAAACATAGGCACTTCCAGTCTGGACCTTCAGCACATGCAGTGGGTTTGGATCCATTGGGGCTCATATGCCAAGGGTCCTCGGAGCTCATTTTCGCCGGCGTTTCCCGATGATTTCCGAGTTGCGCCGCATTTAACAGGGGTTTTTGGCTCACACGATCAGATTTTGACACATCGACGCCGGCTTTCACGCAACTCAAATTGGGGGGCAGGCCGTCGGACGATCCGACGAATTCGGACAACGCACGGGATTTAACATTGCAAATTGTGTCGCAAGACATTCACTCACATACTCCGGGAAGAAGAAGGTGAACTCCGGCGGACCTCGGCAGAGAAGCGACACATGCAGGATCTCAGGCGCACAATGTTGGTAAATCGCGCCGGACTTCGTCTTCATCGGACCGTCTGGATCAGGGATCACAACAGGACCGGGTAAGTAAATGTGCTCCATTGTGTCAATGAACTACTGTAGTTTGTTTTGAGCTGCTCCTGAAGAAGTTTAGAGTAGTCTAGTTTTTGCCCTCAAACCCCCTCCCATCTTTAGAGAAACCTTGCTCAAACAACTTTATGGAAAGTTACCAGAGAGCCTAATTATATATTTCAACCAATTTCATTTGGTATTAGAGAAATCAATGGTGAAGGTGATAGTAAACATTATACTATAACTCAATGAGTAAAACATTTTTTCTGCATCTTTTTCCGCTCCTTCTTTCTCCTGCAGTGAGGAATGTATCCAAAGTCCTTTACACAGTATAAATATAGATTAACTTTTCCCATACCTAGAGGACATTTCCCTTGATCGTTCAGCTCTCTGAGGAGGGTAGACTGTACAGGAACTTTCTGTAAGGAGTTAAGTCATTAGACATTTTATTAGGTTTCTTTAACTCAACTGTCAGTGGATACAGGACAGAAAGTTGACAAAATGCTAAATACAGGAAAAAAAGACACGGGAAACAGAAGGAACAAATGAACACATTTCTTTAATAAAGTACATTGTCAAAAGGGGGCTTATAAGAATGGGGCTACAGGACAGGAATGGGGCCAAATACAATTTAGGTGTCCCATATCAAGAAGTGTCATGTAATGTGGAAGTCACTAAGGGGGATCAATATACCAAGTGGGGCCACAAAAGGTACTGTTATACATTATTGGAGTCACTTACAGTGGGGGTATTATGCTATGTGATCACACTAGGGCGTAAAGTGCATGGCTTAAGACAGTGGTGGTGAACCTGTGTGCCATAGATGGCATTTGGAGCCCTCTCTGTGGACACTACGGCATTACCCAAGAGTTTGACAGCACTCAAGGCTTCCACCAGAGCCCAAGGCAGCCCAGGATGTGTCACATTAAGAACTTTTTTAAAGCAACACATTCATCGCTGTCTTAGACTACAGAAGGAGTGAGGAGGTATGGGCAGACATAAATTATCCTTGGAGCTCCAGGCCCTGCGATTCTATAATGATAATCCAAATTCCTTTGCGTTCTTTCTATTGTTCTACTGGTTAAATTGAATCTTGGCACTTTGCCATAAATCAGGGGGTTTTGGTTGTAGTTTGGGCACTCAGCCTTTAGAAGGTTCACCTTCTTCAGCCAACTTCAGCCTCTCTGTGTCACATGTTTCATAGTTACTGTAAATCCCAACAAGTGCTATGGTTTAACTTGCCTATAGTGCCTCCACAGAAGAGATGAGGTATTACATGCGACCCATTGAAATCAATGATCTGACTGATGAACATACATCCATGTTGGGTCCTCGAGAGAGATGTGAGTTTAGCTAATGAATACATGTCTCAAAAAAGGAGCTCCACTGTTTGTTATTTGCATCTTAGATTCCAATAACGTTTCAATATTCACACCCACACCATATGCAGTGACTTTCCAGCTCCCTGATTTACTGTAGGAGATTCTGTTCGATGCCTCAGATGTTAGGCTTAATCATAGAAATGCATTTCTTGTTCTGGAAAAATCTCTATAATTTTGTTTGTATTCTGGGCTTGAGGAAACGTCAAGAAAAAAAAAGTTGCATGCATTGTGTCGCCTGGTTTATGTCCTATTATTCGACTGTCAGAATTTCTTGAAGCTTTTTGCCAGACCGAAGAGAAATCAAAAAGCTGCAAAAGATTCTTCTTTTGAGGCTGAAAGGAAGAAAATATAATTTATCTGGTTCTTATTCTTCTCCCAAGGAACATAGTTAAAAATAATACCATAAAAACATCAGATGTTGTCCTGACGAGATGTCAACAAACCGGCATCAATATTTATAGCCGGCTGCCACTGGTGGCCATGTTCTCGCAGTCATGACTTTGGACATTGCAGACTTTAACCTTTTACAAACCATCTCTTTTTGGGTTTTCGAGGCCATAACTTTTTATTTTCCTCTCGACATAGCTGCTCAATGACTTTTTGCTATCGACCACATTATCGAACTGGTTAACCAGCTGGCACCACCGGCTCCCATGGGGGTCATGATCACAGTAGATCAAGCTATTGTGTGACAACGGACTCATGAGTTGTATGGGAATATTATTTTTAGAATTAGGCTTCAGATTTCTCCCTGATTCATATTTCTATACTTTGTGATGACTCTCCGCATTGAGGACTGGTCATTCCAATAAGACGTTGTCTTACTTAGTTCCATCATCTCTTATGAAGCCGGGCTTCTGACCATTGACCTTTGGTTCTTAGTCACGGTTCCCTTATGTCTTAGACTTCATGCTAATGAGGTATGATTGGTTTGTTAGGGAATTTATACTTGGTTGCTAGTCCAATTTGGTTTATATTGATAAGAATAGGTCTACACTGCTGGCCTCAATATGGGGAAACTTTCTTGAGACTATTTACTGATGGTAGTCATCCTCAGGAGTCACCATTGTGAGTGTATGGTGGAGACTCCACTCTGACTGCCAGACATGATGATGTTGGCCTCTCGGCATTGAATGGTACAGACTACAGGCTTGTTTTTGTCTTATAGAAGTATTGTGCCGTTCTGTGATCACCACCATACCTGATAACTGATGGACAATAGACCTGGGGTGTAACAGGTTGTGGGAGTAGGGGACTGGACGTGAGGCTGGGCCAAAGATGGAAAGCAGCCTATGGAGCTGTGCCATCAGACTATAGTTGAACTGGGTATGCACTGGTTTCTCTCTTGGTCAGATGGACCTAGGTGACTTTTCCTAAAGACTTCAGGAAGAATCCTCTTTGAGGAAATGTCATGTGTCCATCTCGCTTGTACCTATACAGAGATATCCACTAGTTGGCGGTATAGAGCAAACATCATATTAACAATTATGACACCAGACAAATCTCCTCAGTCCCATCACAAACTATCAATCACACGGCAACAAGAAAAAATTCCGGCACTCACCATAAAACTTTCTTCTTTATTTCATCCAAGAATAAAAAGGTTCCAACCATTGGCCGCTATGGCGTAGAGATGGAAGCAGGTGTCTACACGCATCACAAACTACACCCTCCAATAGCTGAGAGGGGGTGGTGGGACACTATATTCTACCCGTCTTCTACCTAGCTCGGTCTGCAATCTGCAGGGTTAAACCCACTGACATATTTACTTTAATCAGCTAATTTTTAAAAATATTGACTGGCGTCGAGTCTGGTTCTAGGAAAATGTATGAATGTGGTCTGGGGTCTGGATTCATTTTTGAGATCTAGATTGGGGTCTGTGTTTATTCTTGTTTGGAGTATAGATTTTCTTCCCTGTATTATAGTATATTCAAACACTTTGATCTGGGAGCAACATTGGGGGGAGAGGGGGCCCAGTGCTTGTTTGTGATCACCTGGAGTCCTGAGATGCCCCTTGGACCCATGTAATTTCCTGTGAATATGTATTACTAAGACTGACGTTAATCTATAAGACATGTAATGCACGATGCTTGCATTTCATTCTAAGAACACAATTTGCCTTATGTTTCTCTCCCTGACCTCAAGGTTATTCCAGTTATTGTGATTTTCTTAATGAATCTATTTGCACGAAATCCAGAGGACTGGTATTATTATTTCTGTAAAACTCTTACTTTCAATGACATTTCAAAGTTTGCTTCACTCATTCAGAAAGTTTCGAATGTCAAAGCCAAGTTCAAATAAGACCAAAGCCGAGATCAGAGGTGCAGCACAGAGAGACATGGAGAGACTCCCTTGAAATGTCAGTCCATTGACCAGATGACTTCCTTAGTACTTGATCCTAATCACAGCTGGACTGAGTGACTGACAACACTCTTCCCCTTGATTTAGATTGTAGTTGTAATTTAATAAAAAAATTAATTTTTAAAAAGAAGCTTTACTTATTTTTTTTCTCTTTCATGTAGCTTCCAGCGATGTCTTCCATATTATCAGTTATATCTCCCCCATTAAATGTCTAGTGAGACCGATTAAGGTCTTTCCATCCAGGGTGTACCATGGTGATTGGGGAACCTACCAAATACACAGCTGCTATGGAGCCCATTGTGGATGATCCCCAAGTTTCTACATTGCATGACTTTCTCTGCTTACTGTGACACTATCATATTAGCTACCTACATATGCAGATATAAGTGGTGACTATTAAAACCCATGTGCTGCTAGTGCCCCCAAAAGTGTCTTGGTCTTCTGCATTTTGGCTGAGAAAGCATTGAATTCTGAACAATGTTGTAATTGCTGACTCTCTGCAATCCTTGCTCTGAGCCAGCATGGGTTAAGACCCACACACTTTCAGAGTCAGAGCTCTGCCTCTCCCATCTGGAGCACTCTGACTTAAACCACGTATGCACCATTCCCCTTTGGTGGTCAAACAGTTTGTCTGCTAGATGCTTTGTTATTCTGTTTTTTTGATATTGGCTTGTGTTCTTGACTATTCCCCTATTTAATTCTGTACTTTAATTTCTTTCTCTTTGTGACCCAGATTTTCAACCTCCCCTTTCTCTTATATGTTTGTTTGTCTTGTTACATGTTTACATGTTGGAAAAGGAAAAGAAAGGCGCCCAGTTACTGGCCACTGTTTAGGGTTGACCCAATTATCAGGCATGGACAGTTTGGGAGGCTCCGAATTAGAGCTCACTGTCCTTGTCCCGTGTCTTGCCCAAAACACCCTTTTATTTCAGAAACTAAAGAGAAAATGAAATATCAGAATACCCAAGAAAATAACAGGTGACGGGGCTTAACTTTTAGGCTATGTACAAAACATGGCGACCATCTTACGAGGAATCATATTGGATCAAGTGCACTATTTTTCCAATGGGAAAGTGGTCATGTAACATCAGAGATGAGCAATCCATTACGCTATCAAATATTCTACATAGATTGTCGTGTGGGATCATAAGGATTGCATCCAGCTCATTCAACTTTGTGTTCAGCACCATGGACAGGTCACATAGCTGTACATAGAGAACTTTCCTGAATGTTTTTGAAACTTGAAACAGATATTGCTAATGATTGTGGAAGTCAATTTCTGAGACTATGCTGACAATGCCCATTGGTCAAACCCTTGATTCAATATGTTGGCTTTCAAGATGGCTTCCATGCTCCAGAAATATAATTTTTCCCCAGTCGTTTGCATAGAAAATCAATTTACAGTGCATATCCCAGCCATTATCTGGCATCACAAAGATTTATTTTTGATACACATATGGAATAAAGAATAGTCTTGAAAATCTGCTCAGATCAGGACATAGATCTCCAGCCAAAAAGGAAGGAAGGGCACATCTGTATCCAGATGAATCTGCAGGGCCCCAGTGCAAAGTCTGTGCCAGGCCCCCGACTATAATGTATGGTTTATAGTACTAGTTTTCTCATATGGGAAAGTGAGACCTTATGGGCCCCCTAAACCTCTTGGGCCCGGGTGCGACCGCACCCTCTGAACCCCCTCAAGTCCTGCCTGTATCTACAGTATAAACTTAGGACATTGTAAGTTCTGCCTTGTAAACTCTGTCAGATACCTCCACTTATTATTAGACTTTGTATCGTGAATTAGATTTTTCCTCAGGAGTTCCCCTTTACGATAACTGTCCATTTCATCTTTCCCTTAACTTGGACCATTATTATTCTAGGTTCAGGACTTGACACCTAAGAATAAGTGATCCTGACTATAAATTGAGCCCCGCCGTAGCTATTACTTCTGTGTCTCAGGTAGTAGGAGACATCAATAATTAAACCTCGTAAACAATCTCATACAGTACAGGAGGTCAGCGCCCCTCAGTCAGGCGATACAGGCGGATTTGTAAATCCAGTAATATCGCCTTCTGGGCTGAGCTGGAAATTTTATGAAATGTTTGCAGAGCGGCAAGTGTACCGCTTTACATAGTGAAGGTCACGGGGGGGGGGGGGGGGGGGGGGGGGGTTAGTAAGAGATTCACGTCCACAGATAAACAGCTACAATGTTGCTATGACAAGGATAATATCGCAATGACGGATGCGGGAACCGTTACAATGTATCCAAATCGTTGTGACTTAAAATATGTTCACATGGCAACAAATAAACATTGCAAACATTTGACATCGACGGTGGAAATGGAATCTAAATGGAAATTTGGTGCCCTAAGAGGGTGTTTCAGTAGACATTATCATCATTTGGTAGCATGTTGTAGAGAAGGGCACTATGGTTTCAAAATACCTTCATTTTTTCTTTCCGTTGTGCAGTTCCTGAGAAATTCCCATTTCAGTCCCATGCGCCAGGGTCGTGGCCTCAGCACTATTATATCATTTGGGAATTACAGCAAAAGACAGAAGTGTTTGAGTTGGGAATATCAGTGCTCTGGTGGCTATGGACACTCCCCTTTTGCCTCATAACATGCCAACTGCCTCATTAGCATAGCAATTAAACTGGGAATATCTTGTAAATGGTACGATGGCTAGAAATAATAAATCAGTTCCCTCTTCTTGTGGTGACGCCCCAAGACAAATCTCCTACATGTATGATGGAGATGGTGGTGGTGAGGGCAGGAAAAGTAGTGCTCTGGGTGCTTAGGACGTGACCAGGGTGCACAAACTGCTTTATTAGAATATGAATTAAAATGGGAATTTCTCAGAAACTGCACAACGGAAAGAAATAATAAAGGTATTTTGAAATCAAAGTGCATTCTTCTATAATCCACTGCCAACAGATTATAATGCTTCCTTCCAGGGATAGGGAGAAGCGAGGACAATGAGTCCCATACCAGCTGTGCTGGCTTTCATGAGACAGAAATCGGGGGACGGGCCCCCGGACGATCTGACTGATTCGGACTGAGCGCGGAATTTAACTTTCAAATTGTGTCGCAAGACAATGCACTTACATGCACCAGGAAGAAGAAGGTGAACTCCGGGGACCTGAGTGGAGATGCGGCACATGCAGGATATCGGGCGCACGATCTTAGTGATCGTCAGACAATGCACTTTAGGTGAACTCCAGTGGACGGGTAAGTAAATGTGCCCCAACGTGTAAACTAATCCCTGGAGCAGCAGGGTTGAAAAAGATTGAGATGTTAGAGGTGGTGAATGTGTTATGTTCTTCCCTTGTTCACACAACCTCAGGTTCTCTAATGACTAATAAAATTCACAGAGTGAGCTCAAAGAAAAGAAAGTATGGTATAATATCTCAATCTCTGTGGAGCAGTGATGCCATGCAAGGCTAGGCAGATGTGAGATGCTTTATTTGCGTCACAAAGGATTATACAGAAACTTTTAGTGGGTCCGGACCTGGGCTTGGTTAGTTAAAGATAAAAAGGTCCATAGTTCATTGGTTAGTAAATTATCACATGGGCATTGCAGAAACAAAAGATGTCTTTTTCCCTGGAATTGGTAGTATCTTAATTCAGCCCAAGGAGCCACATTCTTCTCTGCACAGCAGTGTGTTATCACACTGTTGTCAATTTTCATCCACAGTTGAGCACCCTCTTAGTTTCAGCAGTTAGCAAGCATGAAAAAATAAAAGCATTTTCATTAAACACATAACAATACCTCACAAATGGTTGTCTTTAACGGAAATCTACCATAAAAGTCAAGCATGGATAAACGGGGGACACTTACTCACATATCCAGGCACCGTGACTGTGCTCGTCTTCTTATAATTGTCATCCTTGGCCTCCTTCCACCTAAAATCAACTTTTAAAACTATGCTAATGAGCCGGGTGTGCTACTAGAACCCCATCATACTGTAGCTTCACAGGGTGTTACACTGTGAAGGAATACTTCCTCCACTGAACTGCAATGAGATTTCAGAGTTATGGGGAAGTGTCAAGGGGAAGTGTAACAGCCTGTGAAGCTGCAGCATGAATAAGCTTTGGTAACACCCTCCCTTCAGACTCATTAGCATAATTATACAAGATGATTTTAGAAGGAAGGAGGATATGGATAACAAATATAAAAGGACTACCACAGTCACGGCGCCTGGATCTATTAAGTGTAAGTGTTTCTGGTTTATCATGATGGATGTTGATGGTAGATTTCCTTTCCTACCACCACGATTCTACCTATAAAGGTAGATCGAGTGGTAGGTGGATGTAAGGGACGTGAGTATTAGCCCTTTTTAGAGCTAATCCTCACGTCCCCGCTAACTTTTGGGAAACTTTATTGGACTAATATGCAAATTCTGTTATACGGCTACTAGGGCGTGGAGTAGCCGGGCACGGGCTACACAGCGCGGCTACTCCACGCCCCAGTAGCCACATTACTCCTCCTACCCTGTTGTGTGCTGCGAGGAGCTACAAGAAGCTGCGCGCCGCACACAACAGGGTAGGTTACTGGGGCGTGGTGTAGCCGCGCTGTGTAGTCTCGAGCCCGGCAACTCCACGCCCCAGTAGCCGCATAACAGAATTAGCATATTAGTCCAATAAAGTTTCCCAAAAGTTAGCGGGGACGTGAGGATTAGCTCTAAAAAGGGCTATCCTCACGTCCCTTACATCCACCTACCACCCGATCTACCTTTATAGGTAGAATCGTGGTGGTAGGTTCCTTTTAAGACCTGGTCAAGGCTGTAACTGGAATCAAAAATAAAATAATGATCAGCAAGTTAGGCCCTATCCAATGGATACAGCCTAACTTGTCTTTGTGGGAAAAGCCCTTTAATTGGATGGTATATTTATACTTAAAAGTAAGTACTTTTTCTACTAATGCAATGGGTCTGGTTGTTATCTTGTACGCCAGGCATGAAAATATAACAATTTTTGGCAGAAGACAAAATGGCGCCTGTTTTACACCCCAGCGCATTGTGTCGCGGAAAATACAGAAAATAGCGGACACACTACTCCGCCCAATATATCCTAACCTCCACCGAAATACTGTTATACGTATAGCTTTAACTCTGCACCAGATTGGAACCTATTAGTAAATCAGGGATGTTGTGCGTTGGTGTATTTTTAGGACTGGCGAGGCATGTCCCAGTCTTAATAAATCCCCCCAATGTAACAATTGTACCATTCATTGAGTAAAATACCGGAGCAAAAGGATAAAAAGTAAGTGAACCCCTGTTTTATTGACTATGCAACAAGACAATGACCAACAACACATTTAATTTTTTCTCCTGAAATCAGGGAAACACAGTTTTATAATTTAAACAGCCCCTAGATAACACCATCAAAATCCATCATGGGACCAGGGACATTACTCATTGATCCAGGCACCGTGACTGTGGTAATCTTCTTATATGTGATATTCATGGCCTCCTTCCTTCTAGACCAGAAGTGCTCTGGGGGCATTATCAGAGCCCTTCTTTGCTGTAGCTTCACAGGCCGTTATAGTGTGTAAGAACACTTCCACTCTCCCTCCCCCAATGTGTGAGATTACATCAGAAAGATCAAGGGGGAAGTGTTAAGAGAGCAGAGGAAAGGGTGACACAGTGTAACAGTCTGTAAAACTACAACACAAAGGGGTTCTGGTAACACCCCAGCCCCCTTCTGGCTGATAAGCATAATTCTGAAAGTTGATTTTAGAAGAAAGGATGCCATGGATAACAAATATAAGAAGATTCCCACAGTCCCGGTGCCTGGATCTATGAGAAATATCCCTGGTTTATCAGGATGGATTTTGATGGTGGATTCTCTTTAAATTTTTTGTCAATTACATTAAACAGCTTTAACAGGGTATTTTTTTTTTACATTTTTAGAGAAAAATTTCAATGGGATGAAAAAGCTGTGTATCTGGATGTCTTCTTCTAGGCACAGCACCACTCTTGTGCAGTGGCATTTTCAGGTATTTCAGATGAATGAAAGTATAGCCTGCAAGACCAGACCCAATCACTGAACAAAAGCCATAGACCACGTCATCAGAACATCTCAGATCAGTCTTCTTGTCTCACACTAGAAGCATAGTTCGTGTTCTACGATGTCTTATTAGAATTCCCATTGAATGTACAATGGTTTGTCTTTTACTTCTGAAGATGTTCATTGCTAACAGCACACCCTGTGGTCAGGAGCGGTATTACAAGGAAAAATAATAGTGCCAGATTTATCTTAAGTTGTTCTCTTTTGCGTTGTTTTTTGCAAGGGGGACATTAATCATAGTGTGTTAGACTGTTTTGAGCGTCTTTTAGCAAAAAAATCTGGCGCATCCCGTTAAATTTTCTGGCGCACGGCAAAGTTCGGCACTTAGTGGTTTTGAGTCCCTGCGCCTTATCTGACATAGTGAGTGCGTCCTATACAGATGTTTGCACGGGATCTATCACTAATTTGCTCCTAAAAAAGGCACAAAAAAAGACGCAGAAATGCACCTCCTCTGAGCAGCTGCACTTCCAAAAAACTTCCCTTTTCATTACTAAAAACATAGGGCCACATGTATCACTCGTTTTTTCTGTTGTTTTTGCGCCTTTTCATTCAGGCGCACCGTTTTTGCGCCATTTTTGCGATTAAACGCCAAACTAGCCGCGCAGCAAAAATAAGCAGCTTTCCCTCATCTATCTTACAAATCCAGATGTTTTGCTGCGCCTAATGATATTCATCACTTGCAACGTTTGCATTTAGGTGCAAAAACGGGCGCAAAAACACTCCAGCCCGAAGGTGGCGTTATCTGAGAAGAAAGCACTGAGCCCCTTTGCAGAAGAGCTCATTTCTAGCAGCAGAGCTCAGCCAGACACTGGAACAGATAATAGACACATTAGATACTCTGCAGACACTAGTACATATAATACAAACATGAGATACTCTGCAGACACTGGTATATATTATACAGACATTAGATACTCTGCAGACACTGGTACAGATAATACACCCACTACATACACTGCAGACACTAGTACAGATAATACAGACATTACATACACTGCAGACACTAGTACAGATAATACAGACATTACATACACTGCAGACACTAGTACATATAATACAGACATTAGATACTCTGCAGACACTAGTACAGGGATGGCGGACCTTTTGGAGATAGAGTGCCCAAACTTCAACCAAAACCCACTTATATGTTGCAAAGTGCCAATAGTTCACCAATATAGTAGAAATATGATGGAGAAATTTGGATTGTAGCTTCCTTGCAGAGTCCCCTGAAAAGGAAGAATCCGGGTTCCCAGACCAGGAGCTCCAAAAATAATCTCTCTCTCTCACTTTCTCGTTTCTCCTGTAGCCCTGGCATCCAAGGATGTTGCTTTAAAATGGTGCTGAGCATGGCATGTCCTGAGCTGTATTGGACCTTTGTTGGGGTGAAGGCCTGGGTGCCCACAGAAAGGGCTCTGAGTGCCACCTCTGGCACCGTGCCATAGGTTCGCCATCACTGCACTAGTACATATAATACAGACATTAGATACACTACAGGCAGGAGCTGCAGACTCTATTTACACTTCATCACCTTCTATTTACAAAACATTCTGCAAAACCCTGAGCTAAGAGCAAGAGAGGAGAGAACTTTGCAGAAGTTTGCAGAATGTTGCAGATACTACAAACAAGTGTCCCCCATGTAATTCTGCACAGAATCACCAGTGTGTCTGAGGGGGATACTGTGCAGAATTACAGGGGTGCAGCAGGAGACCAGCACTGGGGGATCCCCTCCAGGAGAAGCCACTGCTGAGGAGGTCACTGGGTGCAGGGTGTCACACACCTGGGTGCTGCTGTGAGTGTTATCTTCATTCTGGGCTGCGGGAGAAGCAGAGAGGAGCTTGTAGCAGGATCACATGTAAGTGCCTGAATCTAACATTGCGCCTAAACTGTTTTAAAGTGAAGTTATTAATAAGAGGCAGAAAATATACTTATCACAGATGGTTGTAGCTTGTGATAATTCTGGCAAAACAGTGCGCCACAATTTACTATTTTTTTTTTAAATTGATTTTAAATCAGAAAAACAATTACAATAGCTTAACCCCTTAAAGACACTGTGCAGAATTACATGGGGGACACTTGTCTGCAACATTCTGCAAACTTCTCTTGCTCTTGCTGTGAGCTCAGCGTTTTGCAGAATGTTTTGTAAATAGAAGGTGATGAACTGTAAATAGTCTGCAGCTCCTGTCTGTAATGTATCTAATGTATCTATTATATGTCCTAGTGTCTGCAGTGTATCTAATGTATCTATTATATGTTCCAGTGTCTGCAGAGTATCTAATGTATCTATTATATGTTCTAGTGTCTGCAGTGTATCTAATGTATCTATTATCTGTTCTAGTGTCTGCAGAGTATCTAATGTATCTATTATATGTACTAGTGTCTGCAGAGTATCTAATGTATCTATTATATGTTCTAGTGTCTGCAATGTATCTAATGTATCTATTATATGTTCCAGTGTCTGCAGTGTATCTAATGTATCTATTATATGTACTAGTGTCTGCAGTGTATCTAATGTATCTATTATATGTTCCAGTGTCTGGCTGAGCTCTGCTGCTAGAAATGAGCTCTTCTGCACAGCGGCTCAGTGCTTTCTTCTCAGATAACGCCACCTTCGGGCTGGAGTGTTTTTGCGCCCGTTTGGCCTAAATGAAAACGTTGCAGTGATGAATTAATTAGGCGCAGCAAAACATCTGGATTGGTAAGATAGATGAGGGAAAGCTGCTTATTTTTGCTGCGCTGCTAGTTTGGCGTTTAATCGCAAAAATGGTGCGCCTGAATGAAATGGCTCAAAAACAACAGAAAAAACGAGTGATACATGTGGCCCATATTGTTCTTCACATACTATTGTGAAGAACACCATTCTGCACTCGTGTCTTCTGATAAGTTAGCAGATGTACGGAAACATCTGCAATGTGTTTCTCAGTCACAAAACACATTGCAGATGTTTCCTTACATCTGCCAACTTATCAGAAGACAATGGGCCACATGTATCACTCGTTTTTTCTGTTGTTTTTGCACCTTTTCATTCAGGCGCACCGTTTTTGCACCATTTTTGCGACTAAACAACAAACTAGCCGTGCAGCAAAAATAAGCAGCTTTCCTCATCATCTTACCCAATCCATTTTTTGCTGCGCCTCATGATATTCATCACTTGCAACGTTTCATTTAGGCGCAAAAAGGCGCAAAACCACTCCAGCCCGAAGGTGGCGTTATCTGAGAAGAAAGCACTGAGCCCCTTTGCAGAACAGCTCATTTCTAGCAGCAGAGCTCAGCCAGACACTGCAGACACTAGTACAGGTAATACAGACATGAGATACTCTGCAGACACTAGAACATATAATACAGACATGAGATACTCTGCAGACACAGAACATATAATAATACTTAGATACACTGCGACACTAGTACAGATACGAATTACAGCATGCACTGACGATAAGACAGACATGAGACCTCGCAGACGGAGCTGCAGACTCTATTTACGTTCATCACCTTCTATTTACAAAACATTCTGCAGAATCCTATCTCAGAGCAAGACAGAGAACTTTGCAGAATGTTGCAGATACTACAGACAAGTGTCCCCATGTAATTCTGCACAGTGTCTGAGGGGGATATTGTGCAATTACAGGGTGCAGCAGGAGACCAGCACTGGGAATCCCCTCCAGGAGAAGCGCCCTCTGAGGAGATCACTGGGTGCAGGGTGTCACCACCTGGGTGCTGCTGAGGAGGTCACTGGGTGCTGGGTGTCACACACCTGGGTGCTGCTGTGAGTGTTTTATTCTCATGCTGGGCTGTGGGAGAAGCAGAGAGGACTTGTAGCAGGATCACATGTAATGCCCGAATCTAACTTGCGCCTAAACTGTTTGTTAAAGTAAATGTGATTAATAAGAGGCAGAAAATACTATCACAGATGGTTGTAGCTTGTGGTAATTCTGGCAAAACAGTGCGCCAGAATTTAGGCGCAACTACTACACTTAGGCGCACAGAAGTGATAAATGTGGCCCTATGTGTGAAGAATCTGAAGTGCTGCCCGCTTTCTTGCATTTATTGTTGAGGGACTCCAGGTCCAGTCCCAGGACGCCTGCACCCATCTTACAATTGGACTTTGCTGCTTCGACTTTCCATCACTAGATAGATAGATAGATAGATAGATAGATAGATAGATAGATAGATAGATATATAGATAGATAGGAGATAGATAGATATGAGATAGATAGATGAGATAAATAGATAGATATCCAAGAAAAACATGGACTGCACTCCAGGTAAATGTGAAAAAAAACGATGGAGCTTTATTAGCCAAGCGCAACGTTTCAGACCCTGTTTCAGGACCCTTCAGCCTAATAAAGCTCCCATCATTTTTTCACATTTTACCTTGGAGTGCAGTCTCATGTTTTTCTTGGATATATTTGTTGGTGTGTCAGACCAGGATATTGGGTTTGCACCCACAAAGTTTTTGGCAATCTTGGTGCTGCTGGACTTTCAATGTATAGTATATAGATAGTAGATGTAGATAGATAGATAGGAGATATATAGATAGATAGATAGATATGAGATAGCTAGATAGATGAGTAGTAGATAGATATGATAGATATGGAAGATAGAATGATAATGCTAGATGATAGATGGATAGCGGATGATGGTAGATGATAGAGTATGGATAGATAGATAGATAGAGCTTATGATGAGATAGATAGATATGAGATGAGATAGATAGAGCATAGTGATAGAGATATGAATAGATAGATAGATATGAGATAGTAGTAGAGATATGAAGAGATAGATAGAGAGATAGATACGATTAGATCGGATCGATAGATAATGATAGATAGATAGATATAGATAGATCGATTAGGATAGAGAGATAGATAGATAGCATAGATTAGCGAGAAGTGGCTAGATATGAGATAGCTAGATAAGAAGAAGCTGTGCATAGAGATATAGATATTACTAGATAGATAGATAAGAAAGGGTGATAGATAGATACTGAGATAGATAGCTTAATGAGATAGGACGATAGATAGATAGACTAGATAGATAGATAATAGATGATATGAATAGATCTAGGTAATGATAGATAGATAGATAGATAGATAGGAGATAGATAGATAGATATGGATGAGATGTCGATAGATAATATCGATAGATATAGATAGCTAGATCAGGATAGGACATGGGATAGATAGATAGATAGATCGATATAGATATATAGATAGATAGATACGTATAGATATAAGATAATAGATACGTATAGATAGATAGATAGATAGGAAGATGGATAGAATAGTATTATATGTTCCAGTGTCTGGCTGAGCTCTGCTGCTAGAAATGAGCTCTTCTGCAAAGGGGCTCAGTGCTTTCTTCTCAGATAACGCCACCTTCGGGCTGGAGTGTTTTTGCGCCCGTTTTTGCGCCTAAATGAAAACGTTGCAAGTGATGAATATAATTAGGCGCAGCAAAACATCTGGATTGGTAAGATAGATGAGGGAAAGCTGGTTATTTCTGCTGCACGGCTAGTTTGGCGTTTAATCGCAAAAATGGTGCGCCTGAATGAAAAGGCGCAAAAACAACAGAAAAAAACGAGTGATAAATGTGGCCCATGGTTCTTTATTGAACAGGTAGCAGGCAACGGGTCTAAATGGTCAACAGCAGATTCTGGTACTGGAGTAGTCATGGAGAGTGGTCCTCGGGAATAAAGTACCAGCCTGGTAGTAGATGCAGGCTGGGGTAATTGGATGGAATTGTGTCCAAACTCTGGAAGCTGCAACTCTGGATTAGAGTTTCCTGACTTGGGGTCCTGAGATTGATTCTGTGAAGTGTTTTATTCTCATGCTGGGCTGTGGGAGAAGCAGAGAGGAGCTTGTAGCAGGATCACATGTAATGCCCGAATCTAACATTGCGCCTAAACTGTTTTTAAGTAAAGTGATTAATAAGAGGCAGAAAATACTATCACAGATGTTGTAGCTTGTGTAATTCTGGCAAAACAGTGCGCCAGAATTTAGGCGCACTACTACACTTAGGCGCACAGAAGTGATAAATGTGGCCCTATGTGTGAAGAATCTGAAGTGCTGCCCGCTTTCTTGCATTTATTGTTTGAGGGACTCCAGGCCCATCCCAGGACGCGCCTGCACCCATCTACATTGGACTTTGCTGCTTCGACTTTCCATCACTAGATAGATAGATAGATAGATAGATAGATAATGATAGATAGATGATAGATAGATATATAGCAGTATATAGGAGAAGATAGATATGAGATGATATGATAGATAAATAGATAGATATCCAAGAAAAACATGGACTGCACTCCAGGTAAATGTGAAAAAAAACGATGGAGCTTTATAGCCAAGCGCAACGTTTCAGACCCTGTTCAGGACCCTTCAGCCTAATAAAGCTCCCATCAGTTTTTTCACATTTTACCTTGGAGTGCAGTCCTCATGTTTTTCTTGGATATATTGTTGGTGTGTCAGACCGGATATTGGGTTTTGCACCCACAAAGTTTTTGTGCAATCTTGGTGCTGCTGGACTTTCAATGTATAGATAATATAGATAGTAGATGTAGATAGATAGATATGGAGATATATAGAATAGAGTAGATAGAGTATGAGATAGACTAGATAGAATGATATTGAGATGAGATAGATAGAACGGAGATGATCGATAATGCTAGATAGATAGATGAGATAGCTGGATGATGGATAATGCATAGATATGGATAGATAGATATGAATAGAGTTAGAATCGAATTAGATAGATAGAGATGGATAGATAGAGGATACGATGATAGAGATAATAGATAGAAATATGAGATAGATAGCTAGGAGATATAGTAAAGGATAGATATGAGGTGATAGTTAGATGGATGCATAGACTAGATAGATATGATAGATAATATAGATAGATCGTTGAGGATAATCAGAGATAGATAGATAGCGATAGATAGATCGAGAGATAGAAGATAGATATGAGATAGCTATAGAAGATAGAAGCTAGAGACATAGAGTAGATAATTACAGATAGATAGATGAGTGTAGTGGATCTGAAGATAGATATGAGATAGATAGCTTAGTAGATAGACATAGATAGATAGTCGTAGATAGATAGTATAGATGATTGATAGATCTAGTAGAGATACGATAGATAGAAATAGATAGATAGGCAATAGATAGATAGATAGGACGAATAGTCGATAGATAGATATGGATATGATAGATAGATAGTTAGATTAAGGATAGGAGATGGATAGATGATGATAATATAGGTAGATACATAATAGATAGATACGCAATAGAATATAAGATCATAGATAGTATAGATAGATAGATAGATAGGAAGATGGATAGAATAGTAAGATAGATAGATAGATAGATAGATAGATAGATAGATAGATATGAATAGAATAATTATCTCCCAGTGTCACTAGTTATTATAATCAGGTGTTCGCCTCAGTCCACATACACACCATAATAATAATAGTGCACTCTACCCCTAAGATATGAAAATAGATACAAATAGATAAATAAATAAATAAATATGTGATGGATAAATGATAGATAATAACTCCCAGTAGCACTAGTTTTCTATACCAGTCCTCATATATACCATAATAATAGTCCACTCTACCCCAGATATGAAATACATAATAAGCTACATATATGATAGTTATATGATAAATGATATATACGTATACCTCCTGTGTCACCCCCTCATCCTCATAGACTGTAAGCTCTTGTGTCACCCCCTCATCCTCATAGACTGTAAGCTCTTGTGTT
>WNYA01000827.1:0-111239 GCA_019512145.1 Engystomops pustulosus
AGCGCAGGCCCCGGATTAGAGCCCTGGCGTTGCGTTCTCCATTATGCGTCCTCCCATAGTGGCACAGGGGAGGTAGCCGGGAGCGCAGCCAGGCCACCATCCCCGCCGAGACACCGCGCACTACCTGCTGCCACATCCCGAGGAGACAGCGCTCAGCTCCAGCCTGCAGCACGCCAGACGCACGGAGGCCCCGCACTAACCGAGCTGCGGCGTGATTGGTCGCCGGCTCTGAGGCTGAGGCTCTGATTGGATGGGACTGCTGTCAATCATGACCATGACTTCCCCCGGCACTTAGCACAACCCTGGTCAAGGGCAATGGAGATGAGCGGATAACGTGACCCGAGCACGTGACCGCTCCATGTACCCGGCACATATACTTACCGTACTACCTCACACAGTGTAGTCATAACGTACCGGCCTATGGTTGTACCAATACAAATGCCCAGGAACACAGGACAACAAAGCTCCCATAACCCCAAATATCCTCAAATATACACCCTTCCTAAAAAACTGACCTTCACAATATATGTACTGACCTTCACCTGTCTCCCCTTGTAATTGCCCCCCATAATAAACAATCAGTTGGTGTCTGACTGTCCCCAATCTAAGTGTATGTTCACACAGCGCAGATTTAACACCAGAAATTCTGCATCAGAATCATCAGTGATGCTTCCATTCTAGCCATATACAATTCTGGCCACCATGGATATGGAATCTCTATACACTAACATCCCCCATAAAGATGGAATAGCAGCATGCCGGGCACACATGGAGAAGCACAACTTACCAACAGAACTGGTCTCAGATCTCATACAATTTGTGCTCACCCACAACTATTTCTCATTTGGAGAGGATCTGTACCTACAGTGTATGGGAACATCAATGGTTTCAATATGTGCCGGTATGCCAATCTTTTTATGGCAGAACTGGAAGGTGCTTGCTTATCCACATGCACCACAAAACCCATGATCTACCTCCGTAATATTGATGTTATTCTGATCATGTGGACTGCAGGTGAGGAGGCCCTGCTTCAATTCCATGAGGGCTACAACAACTTTCACCCCACCATCAATCTAAAACTAAGCTATTTAGATAAGGAGATACACTTTCTGGATACCACCATACAGATTAAAGACAGCTGCTTAACCACAACAATATGCCATAAACCAACAGACAGAACGGCCTACCTGAGAAATAACAGCTTCCACCCCATAACTTCATGTCTGACAAAGAGAACTAGTATTCTCGAAAGCTCACCATCAAATATACTCAGTTAGCCTCAAAAAGGTATCACTTGATTTCTTCACTCTTCTTCTGCTCTACACAGTACAAATCTACACTTCTAGCATGCTTCCAACGGAGGCTTTCCTTATATTTCTGTGGGAATCATCGAAATATTGGGAATATCACCTAGCTTTTTGTGCAATGGGTTTGGTGTTTTTAAAATTATGCAAATGAGCCCAAGTAGCTCCAGGCTCCATTAACATCTATGGCTCATTCGCATAATTCGTAAAGCCTTTTTTCTTAAAAACCAGGGCATGGGAAGCTAAAAGAAGAGTAGATCCTGTCAGAGTGGGCACACACCTATATGTAAGTGTGCTGGGTTTACAAGCCTTCATCCTGGTGGTAGATGTCTTTTAAGTGGTCCAGTCACTGGTGCCGTTGATTTGGAGGTCAAGTTTTTGATGGTCAGAGTCATATGCTTCGGTGGACCCAGGCTTTAATTCATTACCATATTGTATAAATGCAGCAACACCTTATTTGGAGACTATTTCTTAGGAGATGAGGATAATTGCTGGAGTCTGGACAGTAGTTTCAGACAATCTCTACTGCTTGATTCTGTGCAGGTCTTCTTCTTGGTGCTCTGTACCAAGCTTGTAGCTATTTATAACTTCCAGCATCTTTAATTAATTATATATAGCCACAGTACATACTTATGATATAATAATCATTAGTAAGAAATTCTGCCACTCCTGATCCACCCAGTTACCAGCAACACCCATCACATCATATCTCCATTGTAAATATTTCTAGAAAATTCCCAGGGTTCAACCAGTGCTACTAACTACAGACCAGTTTCTAATCTCCCTTTCATCTCCAAACTCCTATAACGCTTGGTCTATTCTCGACTAACCCGCTATCTCTCAGCTAACTCCCTCCTTGACCCCTTGCAATCTGGTCTCCGCTGTATGCTCTCCACTGTAACTGCTCTTTCTAAAGTCTCCAATAATCTCCTCACTGCAAAATCCAAAGGTGACTATTCGCTCCTTATTCTTCTTGATCTATCTTTTGATACTGTGGACCACCAGCTCCTCCTCAGGGGGCTTCACTCCATTGGCCACTGGACACTGCACTCTCCTGGTTTTCTTCCTATCTCTTTGACCGCACTTTCAGTGTCTCCTTTTCTGGATCTCTCTCTTCTCATCTTCCTCTCAGTCTCGAAATTCCACAGGGCTCAGTCCTAGGTCCTCTTCTCCCTCTATACTGCCCCCATCTGACAAACCATCAGCAGATTTGGTTTCCAGTATCATCTCTATGCTGATGACACCCAGCTATATACTTCTGCACGTAGCCTTACTCCAGAACACTAGTGACTGTCTCTCTGCTGTCTCTACCATCATGTCATCTCTCTTCTTGAAACTTAATCTAAGACTGAACTAAGACGTAACATCCGTGATCATGGAATAATGTGAAATCGGTCTAAGGCAACCCCTTTCCCCCCAATCAAGACTTTCAAGAAGCCTAATGACATGATTCAGGATTAAGGCCAAACCAGTTGATCTAATCCAGAAGGAACAGATTCCCAACTGTAGACAGCGCTGTTTCTACATGGTACTGTCAAATGCCTCTCAATCAGACAAACCAGTTCCTTACACTATACTGAAGAGATGCAACCATTTCAAAACAGCGCTGTCTACAGTTGGGAATCTCTTTCTTCTGGAATAGATATACTGGTTTGGCTTTAATCCCACATCATGGCATAAGGCTTCTTGAAAGTCATGCTTGGTGGTAAGGGGACTGCCTTACAAGGTAGCAAAAAATGTGTGATTTTCCTTGTCCCATCCTGGAAAGCTTATTTGCATATTTCCCTAAACTTAACCTAGTCGGTCTAAAATTCGAATTTTTATTTACCAAAATGGATCCTAACTCTGTTGCCCCATTAGATATGTTTATTCTCATCTGGGCATTCACATCCATATTCATTAATCTGATGTCATAAAAAAATGTTCCTGTGTGAAGATAATTTCTCATAAATGTAGTCATATGGTCCCTTAGAAACAAGACTGTGTCCTTGGATACAACCACCTCTGCTGGAGGTATTGAACAAAGAAACTAAACGTTTTTGTCTATGAAATGTCTGGGAGTTACTCCATGTCTCACATCAGTCCTGTGGTAATGATTGCTGAATCCAGGTGGTCCGGCAGGACTCTATAGCACATGTCTGGCCACTGCTGCCAAAATGTTAGGTGGTCGTATCCGAGGAAGCTATCTCGTTTCTAAGGGACAACATGACTACATTTATGAGAAATTATCTTCACACAGGAACATTTTTTTAATAACATTAAAGAAAACAATTGAAGACATGTTTACATATGGCAAATGAATCAAATTAAATTTAAATGCCCAGATGAGAATACCCCTTTAACCCAACTATTGAATGGCCTACTTTGTGGCAAAACTTGTTATTAAAGGGACCCTGTCACCAGGCACCATTTTTAGCCTTCCTCATGCCCCCACAGAAAATTAATAGCATACCCCAAACAGCTTTATTTCTGTCATTTGTGGATCAAATAATAATTTATATTAAACTTTACCTGGTCAGCTGTGGCAGGGAGCCAGGTAAAGTTTAATATAAATTATCATTAGATTCACAAATGACAGAATTTTGCTAAAAACAGTTTGGGGATATGCTATTAATCATCTGCAAGGGCATGGCGGAGGCTAAAAAAGGGTCTCTGGTCTCCCTTTAAACCCTGTCGACAAAAATGATAACGTATCAGACTAATCCAGACATTAGTTTACAGTCTAATCGATGGTTATACAGTAATTCAGCTGTTGACTGATGCTTTGGATAATGCTGTGACTTCTTGCTTGAGGAGCGGAAAGAGGAGCTGCTTCATTCGCTAAGCTGTTCATAGATGATATAGTATAAAATTCTCATAAAATTTTAAAATCATAAAAGTTTTGTATAATCCAGACAACCCCCAGGCACATAACCTAAGTTTAGAACTAAACTTTGTTTTGCGCTGTCGTGGTTATCATTCCTGTAATTTGCTTTTATTTGCCTCCTGATGGAAACATCAAAAAACAATCACGATGCACAAAAATACGGCATGAATCATTTCCAAATGTTCTACCAAAGAGACTGTCAATTCACAGGCGTGAAAGCTGTAGACATTAATTGCTTCTTATTTTATAAACGCTGAAAGTATTTAAGATACATGTGAAGATGTTTTACAAGCAAAACCTAAATGATGTCTTCCCTTGACTTGTGGAGACTTGACTTTTACCATCACATCTGAAAGAAAGTTCAATCCAGATAATGAGGCCTTTTAACATTTTATATGAAGGTGGACAATCTCCTCTCAATTGTGCAGATGTTAATGGGCCTAAAGTGCAATGCAGATTAGATGTAGTGTTTCTCGCCTCCCCCCCCCCCTAAAAAAAGATGGAAAATTGGGATGGATTTTCCTGCCTTTTCAGAGTACTTCTGAAATATAAGCCCTATCCAGAAAATAAGCCCTAGTAAAAATGGCTAAATCAAGTAAAACATGACACCTAACAACACAGTTCTTGTGCTATTTTAAAGAGGAAAATCTCACCTTTAATATCACATAAGGTTTGCGATTCGAGGTGCCATTAAACGAAAACAAGGTTTTTGGCACCAAGACTCTGCTCTTTAAAAGGATACCAGAACAGTGTCTCTATGTGCCACGAATCACTGTTTGAAGTCAGCTGTAGGCAGCATAGAGAAGGAAGTTGGAACTGCAGGGAAGAGGGTGCTGACAGGTACAATGGGGCACATTTACTTACCCGTCCCGTTGTCCGACGAGGATTCAGGTCTGCCGTGATTCACTAAGATCGTGCGTCCAATTTCCTGCATCTGTCGCTTCCCCGCTGAGGTCCGCCGGAGTTCACCTTCTTCTTCCCGGTTCATGTAAGTGCTGATCTTGCGACACAATTTGCTTTTTAAATTCCGCCATTTGTCCGAATCAGTCGGGTTGTCCGATGTCCACGCCCCCCAATTTGTGTCGCATCCAAGCCGGCGCCAATGCACCACAATCCGATCGCGTGCGCCAAAAACCTGGGGCAAGTCAGGGCAAAAAAAAATTGAGAAACCCAACGAAGATTGTATGCAGTGTCCTATTTGCAGGCAGCAGGTTATAGAGCAGGGGGAGCTGAGAAGATTGTATGCAGTGTCCTTTTGCAGCAGCAGGTTGCGAGCGGGGAGCTGAGAAGATTGTATGCAGTGTCCTATATTGCAGCAGCAGGTTATGAGCAGGGGGACTGAAGATTGTATGCATTCCTATTTGCAGGCAGCATGTTATAGAGCAGGGGGAGCTGAGAAGATTGTATGCATGTCCTATTTGCAGGATCAGTAGCAGGGCTACATTATGCAGGTCTTGCAGTCATTAGGCAGGGAGAGCTGGAAGATTGTTGGCTTGTCCTATTTGGCAGGCACAGGTTATACTGAGCACGGGACTGGAGTCTGAGAAGATTGTATGTGTATGCAGTGTTCTATCGACAATCTAAAAAGGAACTACAAAGCGTACTGGTAGGTTGACTAGATTGTCAGCACCATTGTGGTCTGGGAATAATTATTATTAAAGAATTTATCTTCTCATGTTGGGAGAAGAAATTCTCCAGTTCCACATTCTGCAGATTTTTGAACTACGGGCAGTCCCCGGGTTACATACAAGATAGGGTCCGGAGGTTTGTTCTTAAGTTGAATTTGTATGTAAGTCTACTGTATATTTTATAATTAAAGTTCTAGACAAATTTTTTTCTTTTGTCCCAGTGACAATTGGAGTTTCAAAATTTTTGCTGTAATGGGAGCAAGGATTATCAATAAATCTTCATTACAGACACCTTACAGCTGATCATTGCAGTCTGGGACTATAGTAAAGCATCCAGAGAGCTGCACCAAAGATCACAGTTGGCAGAGGGGTCCGTCTGTAGCTATAAGTTGTCTGTAAGTCGGGTGTCCTTAAGTAGGGGACCGCCTGTATATCATTGTAGATGAACTTTTCATAAGTTGTTCTATTTGCTGGAACCTTAATCTAATTGGAGATAACATATCACCCCAATGCTGAAGGCATCACATGATTCAGACATGTGAGCTATTGCTAAAAGCTGCAGGAAATCCTGATGGGTTAGTGCTTTATCTGTAAATAGTGAGATATAGCTATAGCAAGCAATGTCATGTGTAAATGTACCCCTAAGATGCCAAGACAATTTATACAGTTATTCCATCTGATCACCCATACACATGCATGCTCAGTCTAGGGTAGTGGACTACTCAATAGCAATAGTAGAGCGCCTATATATGTGAGGAAACTAAGTTATGGTTAGTTAGATATATATAAACTATTTTAATATAGGTGGACTACTGCAGACACCTCAGAAGTTATCGCCCCTTTGAACAATGTGCTAATATTCACCATGGCCAATCCTTCCTTAGCCCAATTTTACAATGTATGTAGTGTGTATGATCTGCCCCTCAGCCTGGCATTGAGAATGTGACAGCCTATGCCATGCGGCCACCGTTTCTTTCGACAGATAAATGCAATTGACAAAGTAAGTATCCATATTTTTTTTTATTTTCCTATAAAATAAAAAACACACAGAGCAGTTTGAATGAAATGAATATAAAAAAAAAAATCAATAGCATTTGTATCATTCAACAGATCCGTCTGGGAAATGTCCTCAAACCGGGGAATCAACAATGAAAAAGTCCACAGAATAATATTCATGGCCGATTGTGTGTGGTGTCGCCTCTGCGTTATAAACATCACAAATAGAAGCTAAAAATCTAAAATAGAAGCCAAGTCTACAGTAAAGACATCCTGGAACATATACAAATATGCCTACAAATTCACGTGGGAGATTTTCTTCTGTGTGCACCCTGTATATAATGGTGTACCCCATGTTCAAGTACGCATAAGGTGCAGTGCAATGAAATGCTCTACTCGACGGATGTAAACTGGGTAACCATGGAAAAGGTCAAAGAGAAATGGCGCCCCGACCCCACAAAAGAGGAAAAAGCACTTGTAAATATTAGATTTGGGCTATAATTTTCACAACATTGAGGTAAATCGCAGTATTACTTAATTTACAGAAGACCCAGAGTCACCCCTATTCTAATAAACAGAGAAAAACTGAAAAAAATGCACATTTTTAAGCAAATTAATCTCGGCCAAAAAATATACGGTGCCAGTTCATTGGCATAAAGACGATAACAGAAGTGTCTGAGAGTAAAAGTGTTATAGTTCATAGGAACCAATCACAGCTCAGCTTTCGTTGTCCCACAGCAGTTTTTAAAATGAAAGCTGAGCTCTGATTGGTTGCCATGAGAAAC
Organism: Engystomops pustulosus; assembly: GCA_019512145.1. NCBI lineage: Eukaryota > Metazoa > Chordata > Amphibia > Anura > Leptodactylidae > Engystomops > Engystomops pustulosus. The sequence goes on from WNYA01000827.1 coordinate 7,580, forward strand.
TAGAACAGTTTTGCTCTCTGGCACTTTTGATCAATCTCCCCCACAAACTGGTCACCCAGTTTCTCTTCAAAGAAAAGTGTCCTAAGCTTGGTGTTAAAGTAAATATATCTTCAATTAAAGCATCAACAAGGGCTTATACCCAACTTTCCCAGACTAACTCACTAATAGACAATGATTATGATGGAAATGACTGCTATCGCCAGGGTTACCACTCAGCTTTCCCAGTTCCCATGTACTTTTCACTGCATAACTTATTACGTAAGACAGAGAAAGCCGAGTGGCCTTTTAGACAAGACAGCTATTCCTTTCCACCACTTCGAACACCTGCAAGCTCTGCTCAGCCAAGTCTGCATGTGTTCTCAAAACACGGCTTCTCTTGAGAACAAGCCGTTCAGGTATATTAAAGTCAGGTGGCACTCATATGCGGTTTTTTTGGAAATTTGGATGTTGTTCATCTACTTGTATGGCCAGGGATGCACAATTCCAGGGACTTCCATTTACGAGTGAATCCTTACATAGGATTATAGGTGGGGGGTTGTCAGAATAAATTAAGATAGGGGATGTTATCAGGTGATCATGATCTATATTATTGTGCAAAGCTATACAAGGCATACCCCCCCCCCCCCCATTTATCAGGGCCCTCTATGGAATTAACCTTTAGTAACGTCAGCGCCTAGCCCATATCACCAGTGTGGACTGATATCACAATCACAACCACCAACAATAGAAAATACTTAAAATACATAAACCAAGGTTACAGTCAAGCAGTAAGAAAGATAATGGGTCACTATTGGTCACCTTTATAGGGGAGCACTCTTATAAAACCCTACAACCCCATTGAGTACCCAATTGTTCCCTCCTCCCAAAATACCTTAGTGTTTATTAAAGTCTGACGTAGGGTGACGTATTATCTTTCCATTCTCCAGGTGCCAGGTTTTTTGGACTAAGTCATATTGGGAAATATTTTATAAAAAAACAAAAAAAAACATTATTGCTCTATGTTTTCTATTATTACCTCTATAAACATGATTTTTAATTCAGATTCAAAGAGAATTTCCCCTAAAAATCCACAGTAAATATAAAAATCAGGGAATGGTTGTCTAAAATGTATGTTTGATTCCATATTATTCTTTTTTTTTTTTTTTAATTAATACTGTAAAAAGTGAGTTTTAGGAAATAGTTGACTGATACAGAGCTCCAAAACCTCTGCACAGGCATAGAGTAAGGGTGATGCCACACATGGCGTTTTGAACCCGTTTTTGGTTTGTTTTTAAGCAGTCCGTTAAAAATGCATCCGTTTTTGACCAGTTTTAATTAAGATAATTGGTAAAACCTGTCAAAAACGAATGCGTTTTCAAAAAACGCATGCGTTTTTCAACAGACTGCTTAAAAACGGACCAAAAACTGGTTCAAAACGACATGTGTGGCATCACCCTAAGATGTAAAATGGATTCTCTCCCTGTTAGAGGGCTAATACCTGGGGAACCCCTTATTGATTACAAAAACAGGGGTCCCCTACTCGTCTGTGTAAATGAAGACATCCCGGGTGACAATCTCTGTGTCAGCTGTATTGGTGTCGTATCACACAACTTTTCCAGAAACAGATAAAACTACAACCATAGGGCTTTTATTTACCAGAGATTTTTTTTCAAATTCTAATTTTTAACTCTGTTGGGGGATATCAGTGGGGGAGATTTATCAGAAGTGTCTGAGAGGAGAACTGTTCTAGTTGCCCATGGCAACCAATCAGAGCTCAGCTTTCACTTCCCCACAGCTGTTTATAAAATTAAAGCTGAGCTCTGATTGGCTGCCATGGGCAACTACAACAATTTTACCTCAGAAACTTCTCATAAATCTCCCCCACTATTTGTTTAGGCAAAATAAAAACAATTAAAATATAATTTTGTTATTAAATGCCCACTTTTTCCTAAAAAAAAAAATTCACTTCTAGTGGAAACAATGGAGACCTCCTCCATTTTGTACTATTTAAATATTGTAAAATTCGCTTTAATGTCTGGGATACATGATTAAATAATATTATATAATGCTCTGGTCATTATTTTTTAATTTTTTTTTGTTTTGCCAAGTTCCTGCCTGGTAAATGCCTTATTGTGCCCCTGGAAACCAGAAGAAAATATATATATATATATATTTAGACTCAATTAAAAAGACTATATACACCAAAGGTATATAAATATCACCCATGCATTAAACTGCACGTGCCGCTCACAAGGAGGCAGCCATTTTGTGGAGGGAGTCCAAATATTACAGTCAATCCGTCAAAAGTTGAGGCCACAAAATGGCTGCCTGCGTGTGTTTGGGGTAGGGACGGCCACGTGTTATGTCATGGCAGAGTAAAACAAAAATAATAAAACACAAAATGGCAGATTTATGGAACTAATGTACTTTGTACTCCACAGCAACCAATCACAGTGCAGCTTTAATTTCTTATAGTGCTGCTGAAACATAAAAGCCGCACAGTGATTGGTTGGTAAACGGTTTCATAAATCTGAGCCAGATTTCCTTTAAAAACACACTCAGACGTCACAATTATGTTCAAAGGACAAACAGTCGGGTCGCTCCCTAGGACCATTCGTCCTCTTCATACAACAGAACGGAATATCTGAACCCATCCAGATCTCTGTTTACTCCAAACTATCTAATCTCAACTCACATCCTTCACTTTGGTAATCACAATAAAGGCAAAGTCCATCCAAAACCTTAAATAATAGGTGTGATTGTAGTAAGCACCAATATTACACTCACAGTGGTCCAGGAAGAAGGTGTATATGGAGTTGTGGCCTCTACCAGACAAAAGCTCCTTATAGGGAACCTGTCAGTAAGTTTGGGGCCCCATAACCACCAGTATGCCTTCATGCGGATAGGGTTTTGGATTCCAAATTTTTTTTTAATCTTCACAAGATCCCAGGTGGTAAAGTCGGTGGGAGGCCATTGACTTGACTCCGATGGGACCGCCCCATGCATATTCAACGTGTAGCGAGGAAAGTGCTGGTGGTCACCCGACACTTGCAAATTTACCACCTGGAATCTGGTGACTGGATCCACGTAAGATAAAAAGGTTTGGGGTCCTGGATGAAATCATGGTGATTGATTATGGGCCCAAAATCTACAGATTGGTTCCCTTTATGTGGCCATTTCCATTCAATACCCCTGGGTGCACAAATATCTCTGAGCATGCACGTGCCCTTAAAGACATTAGTGAGAACGGCCAACAGCTGGTGGCATCTACAGCAGAAAGGAGGGCACCATGTATGTTGGCACAATGTATAGCAAACTAGACATAGGGTCACTTAAAAGTGTAGCAACTTCTCATATCCCGTCTTCCCGGACCTTTTTAAGAGTGACACGAGGAGAATACTGGGATAATCTATTCAGGTTCTGAGTGGAGTCAGCCTTTATAGACTGCTAGGTAACCTATAGCTTACCATGGTAAGCAATACAGAATGTCCACATTCCAGGCCGTGACGTGGCGCAGCAGCCAACCTGTGAGAGAGGCGCATTGAAACCTGTATCAAAGGCAGACGTAGGGGGTGAAGCAGTTATAGACAGGGAAAAAGCACAAAAATATAACAAACAGCAAAAGGAAGCGGAAGTGAAATATGTTGTGGATGACCAAGCTGCAGGAGGGTACGGAACAGCCCATCTCCATACACCTGAGCCAGTTTGGCCACAATGTCCTCCTGGGGATGCAAGCAGCAGGTTTTCCATCTGTTGTAGGGAGACAGTCTGATGGTGGCCCGGGCTATGGCGTGTAAGCCGGCGGTGGCTGGAAAGGATTCATGACGTCATACTCGGCAGGGTAAGAGTCAGCTTCCATCTCCGACAACAACTCCAGAGCCTGCTCCTCTTCCTCAGATGGATAATGACGTAGCAGGTTGGCAGCAGTGGCAAGGATGGATGCCCCTCCTGCCCCGGCCACCAAGTAGAAGCTTACAGCAAAGGTGACATAGACCTGGGAGCCGTGGTATTGTTTGTGTTGCTGCTGGAGTGCGAGTATGAGCTCCGAGGCCCAATAGCAGAAACCGATAACTGTGGCACATTGCAAAACTGTAAAAAACAAAGAGTGGGTGAGAGCGGGATAGTAATAAGAAACCCCTAGTTATACAACTGCAGCCCGTCACACAAGAAAAGAACAAAAAGTATGTAGACAGGAATAAAGTATAAAATCTGAATTTTCTAAATTTATGTGAAACATCTTAAAGGGGGTTTTCCAATCAAATCAGACCATGACTAACACTGACTGACCCCCTAGATCAATTGATCAGAAGGTCATACAGCCCTCAAAATGGTAGCAAGGAAATCATCTCATCTTGAAAAAAATGAAACCTCGCACAGCTCCGTACACCAAAGTATGGAAAAGTTATAAGGGGCAGATGATGACAAACTGAAGAATTATTATTTTTTTTTTTTTTGGTACAGAATGTTTTAATTTTTCTAAATGTATTAAAAGACAATAAAACCTATATAAATTTTGTATCCCTGTGATCGCCCCGACCCAAAGAATAAAGGAGAAGTGTCATTTGGGGGGCACAGTGAAAGCCGTAAACACCAAGCCCACAAGAAAATGTTGCAAATGCGTTGTTTCCACCAATTTCACTGCATTTGGATTTTTTTTCCTGCTTCCCAGTACACGTCATGGAATATTAAATACAGTCACTTAAAGCTGTCACACATCGCTTCACATGAAAACATTTTAAAAGTTACAGAATTTTGAAGGTGGGGAGCGAAAAATGGAAACGCAAAAATGAAAAAGGGCCTGGCCATTAAGGGGTTAAATAGCATAATAGGGGGAAGTTGCATCAAGCACCAATCCACGCTGTTGGTTAGATAATATACATGTACATTATTTATTAACTATAATGGTTAAGATCCAATATATAATACATCAAATATTACATCAAATTAAAATACAATATTGCACAATGTAATGGTATGCATACCAGTGTGTAACACTTTATTATATCTCAGGCTGGGCTAAAAAGGGGCACAAATGGCACCATAGGGCCCAAGTGCACATCTATGCCCTTGATAAAAAATTGGAATGTAAATATAGCTATAATTATGTACCGTGGAGTTTGTTCTTACATACAGGTAAAAAGCTCATATATGCCGATAGGTTATAAACCTTTTAACTCCTCCAATTTTTCAGTGGAGTTCGGAATGATGTAACAATTGGTTCTTGTGATATGTCCCAATAATGTTCGCTGGGGATGTAATTTATATATTTTGCTTGAAAGATGCTGTAAAAGATGTTGTAAACAGTCCTGTTCACTAAGAGTATGACTTATATGGTAATGCTGTAATGGGGATGCTGTAAACAAGGGTAATTATCCATGTTTTGCACATTAAAACTGCCCAGATGTATGGTCACTAGTGACCAATGTCACACTCACGGTTTCCCCGTAGACTCGGATGTCGTGTCTATCGTGACCAGCCAGAGATGACCAGAAGCTGGAGTAATCAGACGGAGCGCAGTACACTGACGCATGCGCACATACACTCCGGGGACACCGAGACACTGCCCATCTTCGCAGCACTGCCGAGCTGTCCGACGCGACATCTTAGTCTAAGGAGGACTCTTTAGTCTTTCGGGGAAACCGTGAGTGTTACACTGGTCACGATAGACACGACATCCGAGTCTACGGGGAAACCGTGAGTGTGACATTGGTCACTAGTGACCATACATCTGGGCAGTTTTAATGTGCAAAACATGGATAATTACCCTTGTTTACAGCATCCCCATTACAGCATTACCATATAAGTCATACTCTTAGTGAACAGGACTGTTTACAACATCTTTTACAGCATCTTTTAAGCAAAATATATAAATTACATCCCCGGCGAACATTATTGGGACATATCACAAGAACCAATTGTTACATCATTCCGAACTCCACTGAAAAATTGGAGGAGTTAAAAGGTTTATAACCTATCGGCATATATGAGCTTTTTACCTGTATGTGGGAACAAACTCCACGGTACATAATTATAGCTATATTTACATTCCAATTTTTTATCAAGGGCATAGATGTGCACTTGGGCCCTATGGTGCCATTTGTGCCCCTTTTTAGCCCAGCCTGAGATATAACAAAGTGTTACACACTGGTATGCATACCATTACATTGTGCAATATTGTATTTTAATTTGATGTAATATTTGATGTATTATATATTGGATCTTAACCAATATAGTTAATAAATAATGTACATGTATATTATCTAACCAACAGCGTGGATTGGTGCTTGGTGCAATTTCCCCTTTTATACTTTCGATTTTCATACAGTTAAGCACCTGTATAACACCTGAGCACCTGTATAACACCTGAGCACCTGTATAACACCACTACCAGTTTTGAGTCAATGTTGGGGTTAAGGTAGTGCAGAGTTACTACTACTGTTGTTAAATAGCATAATATTGGGAGGAGGAAGGGGCTTTGCAGATCTTTTGGCAGAATGAAATCTGTAGTCACCTCCCTATGAAGCTGTGAGATTTGGGGTCATCAGAAATCTGCTGCCTACTAGATGATAAAATGCGATCCTGGGACAATCCAATTCAACCAAAAAAAAAAATTCAAAACTATGTGTTTGCACTATGCAAAAAATCTGGAAAAAAGTAATGCTGGACATTTGTGACCATAATTACCTGTGAGTATGTGGGCAAAAGCGTATCGCCTTGTAATCTTGAGAGCCGGATGTTTAGGGCCGAAGACATCAAGCAGGAAGGCAGTCATACTGCAGGCGATGCCCAGGAAGCAGAAGCCGGCGATGACACGGAGGAGGAGTATAGTCTGATGGTTCATGCAGAACTCTGCAGGTACACAGCGCATGTATACATCACTATCTAGTCAGGTAGGGAATCCACAATCTACCATCATAATCAAGCGTGATAAACAAGGCAGGACTGTGGAGATGGTAAGGAAACTTCTGACTCCAATTCTGCCTCTTTAATTTTTCTAGCTCCAACTCCAACTGCGCCAAAATGGTTACCAACTCCGACTCAACAGTCCTGTTTTCCTGGTCCCTCTAGCATTGGTAAGATGAATGCTCCCATTCCTTCCCAGCGAATTTTAACTCTGTATTGCAGCAGAGAAGCTGAACTACTGAGCATGTACATAAAGTGCGGCCACATTCATCTCTACTAAAAGGGGGATTAGGAGTGCGCAAGCCGTGCTGACAGGCCACATACTGCCTGTCAAGCCATGAGTAGCGCCCCACACCCTGCTAACAGTCACAGTTCAATGAGCACTTCCATAACTGATGTAACATAATTGATGGAAGCTTTCATTGGTGCCGGAGGCCAGATAGCGGTGAGTGCAGCTATAAAGTTCTCACTGCTCCCGGGTCATTTCTTACTGCTTCAGTGTCAGGACCAGAGCAGAGCAGACCCAGTACAAGAGGAAGTCCCAGTGCTCCATCATAGTATAACAGCTTGTAAAGCTGCATCATGGAGGGGCTCTCATTAGCATCACTTTAAAAGTTGATTTCAGAGGCCATGGTTAAAAAATATAAGATTACCACAGTCTCTGTGCCGATTATGTGTGTCCTTGTGCTTTGATGGTAGATTTCTTTTACAAGAACCTGGGTTTATTTTAACAGGGGTTGTCCAAGAATAATACAAAATAGCGAGGTGTCTGGGTGAGGAGGAGGTGCTGCACTCACCTCGTCCAGCACTGCGGTCCGTACCCCTGTTTGTTTACTGGGGCAGGGTAGCTCCACTTGGACACCTGTCCCCTGTTCCAGCACCTGATACAGTGCTGGGAATGCCCGGAAGCTTTCAGAGTGGAGCTCCTGTGCCCCTGTAAACACAGGACACCGAGAGCGACGGAGGAAGTAAAAGTTAATTTTTTTAGCAGCACCCCACTTGCTATTTTTTAATACTCTCAGACAACCCCTTTAAAGTAAAAATTGCTTTACAAAACAGTAAAACACTGGTCACTGCCCTAGGACTTACTGGTCAGTAGCTCCGGATCCTCAGTTCCAAGTACATCGGCCACCCCCAGCTCCTGAGGTTGCAGGTGCCATCCCATGGATATGTGCCAGGCTGGTGGCCAGGGTCATACACAGGGCGTAGTGATGGATAACTCGCAGGCAGGGGCTGATGCCAGGGCCTTGCTTTCTGGCTGCTTGGGGCAAGATGAGTCCCCCATGACCTCTTCTCCTCGGCATTGAAAACCACCGGGACCCGCCGAGGTCAAACATATCAGGAGCTGTTATCCGTCTACAAGCAGAACAATAGAGAAGAGTTAACCCTCTGCCAGCTGAGAAAAGCAGGGTCGAAATGACTAGATCTTTATACAGGGCACATGGGAACGCAGTAGTAAGTCAGTGCTGTACTCGCCTTCTCATGTAACTCCAGAGAGGAATGGTGCAGATAGTGTCTAATGTCTATTCACATACAGATCACAGACCTCCATTAATCAGATACTTGTCACCTCTCCTGCACCTGCCATAACCCCTTTAATAACTTATTTTATGTATGTCACTGCGGCTCAGGGTCTTTAATGTTTCTTTGCAACACTGCGGTAAAACAAGGGCAACATCCCATCACTTGAGATTCCTATAGAACTGCGATTCCCCTCACATACAAGCTATGATGACCATTTCTATACATTATGAAGCAAACATACTTTAGAATGCTGTTATCTACAATGATCAGACATATCTTTTTAATAACCCTGAGCTGAGTGATTTTGCTGAAAAAACAATTAAAATTATGATAAATGAGGCTCTGCCGCCCTGTGTCTGCTCCGTTGCTCTCCCTAGTCATGCATTGCTCCAGAGATTGATGTAATCACTGTGTTATCCCTGACAGGCAGAAGTAATCAGCCAGCTCAGGTTGATTAGTCCTGTCTGGACAGTTCAGGAATCTCCGTGTAACATGTAGGCCGAAGGCAATCCAGCTTTCCCAAGATCCTGAATGTTATAATTGTTTTTTTCAGCAAAACCACTCAACTCAGGGTATTAAATCAAGGATATTCCGGCAATAGTGTTTAGCAACAGCATTTTCAAGGTATGTTTGGATCACAATGCATCAAATCAAATGGCAAATCTCCCTTAATAAAGGGCAATTATGGAGGAAAACCTGTTCGATGACTTGAGAACAGGGTGTAGGTTTACCTTCCAGAAGGTCAACAACCCCTAAAATTACATCCAAACCTACAATGTAATGGTTTCCATACAAAGCATATTTCTGTGTTATAATGACCCAGTGACAGTCCAGGCCTAAGCTTGAAAAATTGTTGTTCACAAACGTTCTCCAAGCAATCTGACAGAGAGAGTGGGCAAAAATCCCAGATGTGAAACGCTCGTTACTTCATACCCCAAAGTACTGACTCTGGAGGGCTGAATACATATGCACTCCAATAATATGCAAAAGCATCTAACATTTTCTTTACACTTCACAAATGCTTATACTTGCTGTCACTTTAAAGGGAACTCGGCCAGGGTTATGAGACCCTAAACCACCTACAGGTCCTTATCGACCAGTGGTTACCCTGGTCGAAAAAAAAAAATATTATACTTACCTTTGTCTGCAGCTCCAGGCACCTGCGTGTTGTGACAAGTGAAGCCTCCAGAGTACACCCAGGCTTCACTGTGCAAGCGCCGGAGGTACAGCGCATGCGTAATGAGGCCAGGATATTATCCCTGCTTCCCAGGCGCCGGTGAGGGATCTGCAGATGTGAGTCCTTTGTGCATTTACAGCTAGGTAAGTATAAAGGTTTTCTTTGTGGCCACCAGAAAATAATATATAAAAGTAAATTTGAGACCCTTAACTTCTTCAAGTCTACATATATCCTTATATCATATTAAGGATATTAACATATATCATAGTAAGTGCTCATTTAGACAGCTGGGAAAGCACAGAGCTGGGAGGAGCAGGGGAAAGGAGTGAGCGCTTTTTAACCCTCCTCCCTCCATAGCAGACGAGCGGCTGCGATGCAAATCTGCCAAAGTATAGGACATGTCCTCCATATCTCCTTACAGCCTGGAAGGAGACATGGAGAGGAGTAAAACTCCATGGAGGATACTGTGCTTTCATGTGATCAGATACATGCATGGTGTACAGTTTGCTGTTAGGAGGCTAAAGGACCTGAGATGATGTCACATGACACTACTGCTGCATGCTGAGAAGAAGAAGAAGCTACTGGATTTAGCCAGAGAAGGCCATGTCCTCCTTGTCTCGCTATAGATATCCCTGGATACCGAAAAAAATTATGAAGAAACTATTTTTCGCTAAAAAAGGGTGTCAGTTAGTTAATAGGGCTCTATGGGAACCTACCACTAGCTGTATATGTCAAAAATGTGGTGACAGGTTCCCTTTAACCAATTAAGGACTTAAGGACCGTTTTTCGTTCATTTTTCGCTCCCCACCTTCAAAAATCTATAACTTTTTATATTTATTTATGAGTACATAGCTGTATGAGGGCTTCATTCTGTGTAACAAATTGAACTGCTCAATGATGGTATTTATTACTCCACGCCGTGTACTGGAAAGTGGGGGGAAAAAAATTCCTAATGCAGTGAAATTGAAATAAAAAAAAAAACGCATTTGCACCATTTTCTTGTGGCCTCTGTTTTTTACAGCTTTCATAATCCAATTAACGCACCTATCGGTATTTATTCTTTGGTTTGGTCAGTCACGGGGATACCTAATTTATAACGGTTTTATTGTGTTTTAATACATTATTAAAGGGAACCTACCACCCCGATTCTACCTATAAAGGTATAAGGGGTGGTAGGTGGATGTATGGGACGTGAGGATACTCCTTTTTTGGGCTAATCCTCACGTCCCGGGTGTCTTTTAGAAAACTTTATTGTAGCTATATGCTAATTTTTTTATGCGGCTACTGGGGCGTGGAGTAGCCGGACATGAGGCTACTAGTCGCGGCTACTCCACGCCCCAGTAGCCATGTTACTCCGCCTACCAGATAATCGCCTTAGGCTGCGCGGCCGCGGCTCCGGAACTACTGCGCATACGCAGTAGACGGGGGACTCGGACGAGGGCCGAAGATTATCTGGTAGGCGGAGTAACGTGGCTACCGGTTATCCCCGGTTCAAAGCCGGGGATAACCGTTATTATATTTAGATCGACTGGACATTTTGGGACACGGTGATACCTAATATGTTAATTATTTGAATAAACTTGTTTATTTTTATATCAGCTCTAAGGAAAGAGAGGTATTTTTCAGAGCCCCCTGAAACCCTGCGATCCTGCCATACTACAGAATAGTACTATACAAGCAGTCCCCAGGTTACATACAAGATAGGTTCTGTAGGTTTATTGAATTGTAAGTAAGTCAGAACCGTATATATTTTATCATTGTAACCCCAGCCAGAATTTTCTTGGTCTGTGATCATTGGATTTGAAAACATGTTGGGTCGTCATAAGAACCAGGATTAACAATAAATCTTCATTACAGACACCTGTGATAACTGTTATAGCTGTATATTGTAGCCTAGGACTAAAGTACAGTAAATTACCAATATCCAGTGGTCCGTTTGTAACTAGGGGTCGTCTGTAAGTCGGGTATTCTTAAGTAGGGGACCGGAAGGTAGGTTTGTTGAAGCTATACATCTGGAGGGGGTTGTCTCTTCAGCACATTAGTGCTTTGTTACCAAATCCAGTCACACAAGTGATTGCAACAAATTTGAATACACCGTCACATAAGCCATAAGCCACCCTGCACTGCATGTCCCTGGGCCCTACAGTACATTGTCATTTACACAGAGGAGGAGGAGGAGACTTGTCACCAAAATAAAACCAGTGACAACAAAGTCAGGAATGAGCAGGGTGTGACACAACCAGGAACCTCTGCCGGGATATACAGTGGAGCAAAGGTCCGGGGACACTGCAAAACAGCGTGAAAACTACCACAGCGCTACTACCCTGTACCCAGCCGCCGTACTGGCATCATAAACCGCTGTAATACTCTGTGTTCACCTCAGATGAGCCGCAGTGTTTGCCTGTCCAAACATGGCCGACTATTACATTGGGTCCACTTACTAATCTGAGGTAATGAGGTGAATCGCTTTGTCTGCGACTCCTTCATATGGGTTTCTAGTAGTGTAGATTTGTACTGTGTTAGGTTACATTCACACAAACGTATTGTCTTATTGTAGTGTCTTATTTTGGTTGTATATGTTCCCCCGTGACCTGTACAGGTTATTATTAGGGGTATGCCAATACACTTATACTTTTTGCTGGTCACTTTACTTCCACATTCAACAACTGTACAGCTACATTACTGTCATGAAAGTTCGGGAATGGATAAAGGCCTCTGCATTACAAACCTGGACAGGGTTCAGGTCTCACTAATGGGTGAAGTCGAGCATGCATCCTCCTACTACAGAAGTGTCACAGACTGCTGAGCATAGCTCTGAGGTATCTCCAGTAGAGATGAAAGGAAGCAATGTTTCTGTTCGAGTTTGGCAGGCACAATCCAGACATATTGTAGGCCTAACAGCTAATCTGGTATATTGATGCCCCTAGCAACTAGCCGTGGCTATGTTAGACGATCAAACATCATCAATGCTCTACTCATTTAGGATGTTCTTGTGGGAAGGGAGAGGGAGCAGTCAGATCTCCAAGGATCAGTGAAACAGAGCTGAGTTCTAGCCATAGCTATTAGTTAGGGGCATAAATTTGCCAGATTTTCTCTTCGGCCACATGTCCGGAATATGCAGAGAAACATTGGGGCACATTTACTAACAACAGTGCAAATTGCACTAAATGCAGTTTGCCTGTGTAGTGTGCAGGGGGCGCCAGATTCAGGATTTGTGGCCCCCGTTCATCATGAATCTTGCTCCCCGGGCACTGCTCCGACAGAGTGCTCCCCTTTTTTTGATGCACCTTTAACATGTGCAACACAATTCTATCGGACTTGGCATGTTAAATTTGGCACATAGTCCGACTTTGCCCCCACACGATGCCTAGCACAGCTGCACCACAAAAGGGTCGCATGTGACACAAATGTGCAAGTCGTTTACACTAGAAAGAACGTGCAAAGTCCGTCAGAAAACTGGTGCACGGCCCTTAGTAAATGTGCCCCACTGTCTCCACTCATCTCTTATCTCCAGTAGTCCTGCTCACTATCCATAAAGCGCTAGAGAAAACTGAGCACTGTGCTCAGCAATTTCCTGATGCTTCCACTATATTAAATGGAGCAGGACCTCATTCTCTGGATTCCTGGGGTTCCCTACAGTCAGTTTGGTTTATTATCCCGTATACTACACTCTTCCTCCTCACCTCCATCCAAGGAAAGATGACTGATGACAACAGATGGGCTTATTATATATCACATCAGAATTAGCTGAATGGACGTTTTCCGCAATCAAAGTCTTAATTCACACCATGCAGGAATCCACATTTTCCCAGGACTTGTAGATACAGGCGGTCCCCTACTTAAGAACACCCGACTTACAGACGACTCCTAGTTACAAACAGACCTCTGGATATTAGTAATTTACTGTACTTAGCCTTAGGCTACAATGACCAGCTATAACAGTTATTAAAGGCGTCTGCAATGAATCTTTATTGTTAATCCGTGTTCTTATGACAATCCAACATTTTTAAAATCCAAGTGTCACAGAGACCGAAAAAGTTCTGGCTGGTGTCACAGTTATAAAATATACAGTTCCGACTTACATACAAATTCAACTTAAGAACAAACCTGCAGACCCTATCTCGTATGTGTATCCTTGTACACGTTACAGACACAACCTCATTCAAGTGAGCCGGACGAATTTTGATTTCTACAACCAAATCTGCGAAATTATTTTTTACGATTTTCATATATTTTATTATGGAAAAGTAGCACCAATAGTTGTCAGGTGTGGATACGGCTGTAATACCGGACGCGGAGAAGGGGAAGGTCCAGATACCAGTTTGTTAGTTGGCGACTGTCGTTTTTGTGACGAATAAGCGCAGATTATCAGTACCGGCACTTGTTATTGTCCCAATAGCAGAATTTTATCTTGTATGTAGACATTACTGACAACAGACATGACTGGAAGGTGTCCACTTCTTTATATCAGAGATCAGGGGGTGAATATATACTAAAAGATAAGGCTACACCCAGGGTTCCCCAATACCGATCCCTACCCACTAATACACCTATACCTAAGCCATCCCCCACCATTATCCAGCACCTTTCCCCCCAATCACCCCGGTATTACTGACCGCAGCCGCCGCTCCTCTTCCTAATTCCAGTGACTGTCGGTCTCGGGCACTCTAATTCCAGTGACTGACTCTAACTCCGACTGTTACTTTGTCTATGGAGAGATTTATCAGAAGTGTCTGAGAGCAGAACTGCTATAGTTGCCTAGAACATTCATTGCCTATAATAACCAATAACAGCTCAGAGCTCATATTAATGAACTGTGGCAGAGCAGCAGCCAATCACAGCTCAGCTTCCAACTGCCACAGCAGCAGCAGACAATTGCTCTTGAATATGGAGGGTAATAAGTCGATTTTGGAAAGCGCTGAGTGAAAATTTTGGCTCAAGAACTGTGCAAAATTTGTTGATTGTAAACGAGAAGGTTCAGATTTCTTTAGCAGATATACACACACACATACATCCAGCCTTATATACTAGATATATAAGTATATTATTATGTTTTGATATGAGTGTATGCTATGCTTTTTAAGTGTTGAAAGGGGGCCCAATTCAGAAATCTACTATGGGGCCCAGCCTCTCGTAGGTATGCCGCTTAATATCAATCTTGGTACTTTATGGATTATTTTCCATTATTTTTGTAAGTGTTTGGTCAAATATTTGTGTCCCATCTACATGATCCCTATTTAGGGTATAAAGGATAAGTACTGAAGTTCCCAAAGGTGCTGAGTTACTCTGTGTACAGGCTTTATATTGTAAAATAGTTCTCCAGTTTCTGCCTTCAATGTAATGAAAAGTATATATTTACATATATTTGTCTGGGTGTATTATGTGCTTTTAGACTCCAGGATCTCACCTGAGGCAACAGGGAGCGTAGAAGACATCAGGTGGCCCCAGTAAGATGAAACACAAACAAAATGCACCAACTCAAGGTTTACTGACAAACCTCATGATTCAAGACGTGTTCGTACACCTCAAAATCAACTAATTTCAATAACACCTCATGACTGCACACTTTAAAATCTGTTTAAAACCAGACTTTCGAGTTTTCTCTACAGAACCCATTGAGGAGATACAGGATGGATCCCGTCTCCCACAAGGTTTATCGTGAACATGAGGTTGATCAAAAGGTTCTCCGCACTATCTATTGTTCACTGGGTATTGATCAAACAATATATGAAGAAGTTACTATATCCCCAATGTGAACCCTTCAGGAACTGATGTTTTCAGGTAAGGCTTTATGGGGAGAATTATCTCAAGTGTCTGAGAGCAGAACTGTTCTAGTTGTTCATAACAACCAATCAGAACTCAGCTTTCATTGGTGTTGATGGACAACTAAAACACTTTTACCTCAGACACCTCTGATAAATCTCCCCCTAGTGGGCGGTCTTATCCATATAAGAAGTCGGTCTAATAAGAGGTTCATATATCTTACCCTGACAAGCCATAATACTATCTGGGAATAGGTAAATATTAATTGTCTTGGATACCATTCTTTTTGCTACCTTGGTTCTACTATGTCCATGTAGTTTTCTACTGTCAGGTCTTTTGAATATCTGAAATGCGGTGAAACACTGAGGTACGTAGTGGTCCAATCAATGGACATAGCTTCCAGCCGTGTGCCGTATTTATGAGGGGGGCGGTCCAAGCTTCCCTCTCTTCAACTTCTATCCTGGACCACAACACCAGATGCCGGCGGTGATTTCCAGGCTTGTTGCTGCAGTCACCACCTCGTCAGACGGCCTCAGAACGAAACATGAATATGCCAGACCCATGGAAGCTAGGTCCGTTGTTTGGCCCACTACAAACCTCTGTGAAATGAAGCTAGAAATGTAATAGTGTGATAACTGGGGAGAGCTAGGCAGATTAGCAACTAGCAACACTCTCAAGTAGGGTATGAAATGTCCTCTCTAGATTCCCACTGCCAGTTGTGGAATTTTATTAGTTGTGGATTTTATATTATAAAATGTATTTCCTGTTCATAGTTACATGGCTGCCATCTTCCCTGGGATCTCACTAAGGTATATGTAACCTATTGCCAGTAGTGATGTAAATCTACAGTAGTGTTATTTATAGAAAGGCCATTTAGCAGGGAGTCGTAGGCTGTGACATCATCTATTGTCAGTAGTGATGTAATGATGGGTCAGGGTTATCTATATAGAGGTCATTATACAGGGAGGGGGAGGAGATAAGCTGTGACATCATCTATTGTCAGTAGTGATGTAATGATGGGTCAGTGTTATCTATATAGAGGTCATTGTACAGGGAGGAGGAGATAAGCTGTGACATCATCTATTGTCAGTAGTGATGTAATGAGGGGTCAGTGTTATCTATATAGAGGTCATTGTACAGGGAGGGGGGAGGAGATAAGCTGTGACATCATCTATTGTCAGTAGTGATGTAATGATGGGTCAGTGTTATCTATATAGAGGTCATTGTACAGGGAGGAGGAGGAGATAAGCTGTGACATCATCTATTGCCAGTGATGGGTCAGTACAGAATTATAATATAAGATTATAATATAGGTGATCCTAAAACTGCCGATTGAAAGCAGGCAGAAGGGACACATCCTCCATTCCCCAAGGGTGGTACCAGTATCTTATGTAGGGAGTATCCAGACTTGTGGGGGCTATAATTTAAATACAGCCCAGGGCTCATGGCAGTCTTAATCCGCCCCTAGGTCAATGGTGATATCTATATAGGCAGGCAAGCAGAGATCTAGAAAACTTGAGCGAATTTAAGAAAATATATTAGATAATTGTATAACATTTCATGATATAAATAATATTAATTTATTTTACAGAACTTAAAAAACCCTTCGGATTAGTCACTATATTCTAACTGAATAATCCCAGTGTGACGTGTTGTAGTGTTCTTCAAAAATTAATTTCTTCAGTTATACCCAAAGTGGCTGCCAGTGTTGGACTGAGCCATCAGAGTGCCTAGTGGTTCCAGGCTCTTACGCAATGATGTGCCCCAGACAGGGGCGTAACTAGGAGAGTATGGGGCCCCCTCATCAGATTTCTACATGGGGCCCCTCATTCCCTCAAAAAAATATATGCACATTTGTAAAATCGCACTCATTTATATACTCCAATACACATAAATAAAGTTCTACACTCATAAACACATTAATACAATGTTATACACAGACACACATTCATACACTAATATATACATTATATACAAGCTTATTGGGGCTAATTTATCAGGGCTTCTGTGCCAGAATACTGGGGTAGAAGTCCTGAAATAACTGCAAATGCTAGCATATTGCGGAGGAGTGGTCCGGCGCGGGGACAGAAACTTAGGCCTCTTTATGTATCCAGCTGCGCCAGAGCGAAGGTGGGCTCTTATATTATACACTCACCGGCCACTTTATTAGGTATACCTGTCCAACTGCTCGTTAACACTTAATTTCTAATCAGCCAATCACATGGCGGCAACTCAGTGCATTTAGGCATGTAGACATGGTCAAGACAATCTCCTGCAGTTCAAACTGAGCATCAGTATGGGGAAGAAAGGTGATTTGAGTGCCTTTGAACGTGGCATGGTTGTTGGTGCCAGAAGGGCTGGTCTGAGTATTTCAGAAACTGCTGATCTACTGGGATTTTCACGCACAACCATCTCTAGGGTTTACAGAGAATGGTTCGAAAAAGAAAAAACATCCAGTGAGCGGCAGTTCTGTGGGCGGAAATGCCTTGTTGATGCCAGAGGTCAGAGGAGAATGGGCAGACTGGTTCGAGCTGATAGAAAGGCAACAGTGACTCAAATCGCCACCCGTTACAACCAAGGTAGGCAGAAGAGCATCTCTGAACGCACAGTACGTCGAACTTTGAGGCAGATGGGCTACAGCAGCAGAAGACCACACCGGGTGCCACTCCTTTCAGCTAAGAACAGGAAACTGAGGCTACAATTTGCACAAGCTCATCGAAATTGGACAGTAGAAGATTGGAAAAACGTTGCTGGTCTGAGTGAGTCTCGCGATTTCTGCTGCGACATTCGATGGTGGGGTCAAATTTGGCGTCAACAACATGAAAGCATTGATCCATCCTGCCTTGTATCAACGTTTCAGGCTGTGGGTGGTAGTGTCATGGTGTGGGGAATATTTTCTATGGCACTCTTTGGGCCCCTTGGTACCAATTGAGGCATCGTTGCGACACGCCACAGCCTACCTAGTATTGTTGCTGGCCCATGTTCTGATGGCTACTTTCAGCAGGATAATGCGCCATGTCATAAAGCCTCCATAGTCACCAGATCTCAATCCAATAGAGCATCTTAGGGATGTGGTGGAACGGGAGATTCGCATCATGGATGTGCAGCCGACAAATCTGCGGCAACTGTGTGATGCCATCTTGTCAATATGGACCAAAATCTCTGAGGAATGCTTCCAGCACCTTGTTGAATCTATGCCACGAAGAATTAAGGCAGTTCTGAAGGCAAAAGGGGGTCCAACCCGTTACTAGCATGGTGTACCTAATAAAGTGGCCGGTGAGTGTATATAACCCCAATAAAGTATATACACACACAGTATGTACACATATATACATTTATACACACCTACAGTATATACACATTATATACACAGGGGGGGATTTATCATACACCGGCCTCTTAATGTATCCTGCGGTATGCGTAGCCATCAGCAAAACTATGCCAGGTCCGACATTCGTTCACACAAAAAACCTGAGAACGAAAGTTTGCAGGTTTTTGAAAATCCCGCAGAAAAAAGTCAAGAACTCCCCCAGCCTGCCTACTCTGTCTGAGGCCGTGCTGCTCTGCACCCACGTGAGGCGGAGGTAGCGGAGTCGCATAATAATTGTAAATTCTTGTAGTGCGCAAGAATTTGTGATTATTTCACTGTTTCTCCGTTAGAAAACTGGCTTAGAAGCAGTAATAAATTTCCCCCATATTATATACACATGGTATACATACATTCTGTATACATGTACATTATGAACACATAATACACACAGAGATACAGTATATACACACCCTATATACACATACATACAGTATAAACACATCATATAAACACATACAGTATAGAGACATCATTCACGCGTACAGTATATACATACCACACATACAGAACACACTCACATACATACAGTATATAGACATCATTCACAAACAGGGCCGCATCTGCATTGAGGCAAGATGAAAATCTTGTGTCAGGCGGCAGATGGCAGCTTCCTGTAAGGGGGCGGCATTGCACAGCCCAGTAACCTTAGGCAGACCCACAGCCCGGTTCTATAGCCAGTGCTGCCGCCCCAGTAGAAGAAGTCCTTGCTGGAGAGCAGGGGAGCATCATCACAGAGGTGATAAAGCTACTGCACAGAAGATTAATCCTTACCTGCTGGACCCAGAGCAGGAGAAGCTGGTGGCGGATACAGTATGTAGGACTGGGACTCAAGTTCTGTGCAGGACAGTGAGAGAGATCAGTTCTTGTCTCATTATACTGTTTGCCTCCTCCCCCGAAGTCCTTACCCTCTTGCTGAACAAGCAGACACTGGCCCTGGAGACATTATACTAGATGCTGGAAGGTATGTGAGGACTAGAGGATTAAACTGCCCATAAC
Organism: Engystomops pustulosus; assembly: GCA_019512145.1. Lineage (NCBI taxonomy): Eukaryota > Metazoa > Chordata > Amphibia > Anura > Leptodactylidae > Engystomops > Engystomops pustulosus. The sequence continues at coordinate 27,292 of WNYA01000827.1, forward strand.
ATGCAGGTCCCCAGCATACATACATACCTCCCCCTCCTGGGTGTACTGGCAGACATGTTTTTTTCATGTTTTTAAACAGACTGGGGGTCATTTACTAAGGGCCCGATTTGCGACGTGTTTCCTGAATATTTCCAATTTGCGCCGATTTCCCCTGTATTGCCCCAGGATTTTGGCGCACGAGATCAGATTGTGGCGCATCGGCGCCGGCATGCATGCAACGGAAATCGGGGGCGTGGCCGTACGAAAACCCGACGGTCTCGGAAAAACTGCTGCATTTAAAAAAAAGTGTCGCTGGACTCGCGCTTACCCTGGTGGACGTCGGAGGAACTGCCTTAGTGAATCCCGGCCAGACCCGAATCCACCGCAGAGAACGCGCCGCTGGATCGCGAATGGACCGGGTAAGTAAATCTGGCCCACTGTCTGCATTAATTACATATGCAATATACACACGCTGAGATGTAGCATTGCTGAAATTGTTATGTAGCTGCATTAATTACATATGCAATATACACATGTTGAGATGTAGCAGTGCTGCAAGTGTTGTGCAGCTGCATTAAAAGAGATAAATAAAACACTGGGGCACATTTACTAAGGGCTTTGCGCCAGTTTTCTGTCGAAATTTGAGCTTTCTTTTAGGCGGAAACTGCTTGCACAGGTATTGTGTCACACGCCCCATGTTAAAAATGCACCAAAAAAAGCGATGCACTCTGTCAGGGCAGTGCAGGGAGCGCCAAATTCATGAAGAACGTGCACCAGAAATCCTGCACTATAGACAGATTACTGCACATAGTACAGACTGCACTGTTCTAAGTAAATGTGCCCCAGTGTATCAGGGGTTAATATAAACTTCTACACTATGGGACATAAATTATTGACCGTTTATGGTCTTTTTATTTTTCTTATATATACGGAGGAGCAGAGGAGTTTCTTTGAGCCAGAGATGCAGATATTCAGGGTTATAGTTACGGTTGGTATTGACATCTTCATATGTAGCTCTCATTAACGACTGTCACTTAAACAGTTAAAAATTTTGCTTCTATAGCACATGTTTCCATAACTTTTTCATGGGCTCATACACAGCTATGGTTTTCATAGGCAGATTATGAGCAGACTGCCCGGGCCGTCTATTGTATTGTCATCTGCACTCATCACTTTTATGTGCCCAAAGACCTGCACACGTTCATGTGAAGGTCGCCGAAAGGTGTAAAAGGATGATCTGTGCCTTATTTTATCACATATTCACAACTGCCATCTAGAACTTGTCCAAACAGTTGCAAAGAACATGTAACATTCCCATTAATGAGTAATTTTTTTTATTTTACATTGTCCTTCGCCCATTTCTACCGATGTTATGGTGTTCTAACCATACTGCTAATATAAAGCACACATTACACCCATCTAAAAGTTACATAAGTTGTCTCATTAGTTATTCTTAGGGATATTGATTGAGGTGTTAGTGGGGAGGGGAGGGGGGCGGCATTTTAATTTTCGCCTCAGGCAGCATAAATGCTAGAATCTGCTCTGTGCACAAATATAGGGAAAACTCAAATAACACATACTAGATCTGAATGAATGAAATAATCTCATTGAATACTTTGTTCTGTACAAAGTTGAATGTGCTGGCAACAAAATCATCAATGGAAATCAAATTTATTAACCAACGGAGGTCTGGATTTGAAGGCACCCACAGAATTAAAGTGGAAAAACACACTACAAAAACTTTGATGTAATGTCTGTAAAACAAGACAAAATGAGGCTCATTGTGTGTGGCCTCCATGTGCCTGTATGACCTCCCTACAAAGCCTCGGCATGCTCCTGATGAGGTTGTGAATGGTTTCCTGAAGGATCTCCTCACAGACCTGGACTAAAGCATCCACCAAGTCCTTAAAAGTCGTTGGAGCAACATGACATTGGTGACATGATGTGCTCAATCGGATCCAGGTATGGGGAACAATGTCTACAGCAGTGGTTGTGTCAGCTCACCTGGAGTGTTGATTTTGCACCCTTTTGGACCGATCGAGCACGAACCTCTTATCCAGCCTCCTTTGGATTACTGCTTACTCGAAACACAATGTCCAGCTCCACGATACAGAAATCCACTTGCGTTTTTTGTAGAAAAAAATATTCTTTATTGTCCACTTCCTACATACAATTAAAACTGCATGGAGTCATCACAAGAATCGACAGGTGATCGCCTACGTGTTTCGGGTAGATGCTCTACCCTTATTCATGGCTAACTTTAGATATACTGTTCATGAATTTAAATAGGAGCATATTCCATCATGTGATCGGACTCAGGCCGGAAATGCCCGATCCAGTCACAGGTGGGAATCGCTAATACCATTGCGCATTCCACAGAAGAAGAAAAAACATTTAAAAACAATGGGGGTCATTTACTAAGGGCCCGATTCACGTTTTCCCAACGTGTTACCCGAATATTTCCGATTTGCGCCGATTTTCCCTGTATTGCCCCGGGATTTTGGCGCACGCGATCGGATTGTGGCGCATCGGCGTTGGCATGTACGCGACGGAAATTGGGGGGCGTGGCCGAAGAAAACCCGACGGATCTGGAAAAACCACCGCATTTTTTAAAAAAAAGTGTTGCGGGACTCGCGCTTACCTTCACCAGGTATAGGCCGGTGAACTTCAGTGCATTCCGGCAGGCCTCGGCGGACTTCAGCGCAGCAGCGCCACCTGGTGGACGTCGGAGGAACTACCTTAGTGAATCCCTGCCGGACCCGAATCCACCGCAGAGAACCCGCCGCTGGATCGCGAATGGACCGGGTAAGTAAATCTGCCCCAATATACATTAAAAATGAGGATGTGTAAGAACAGGAATACTATTAGATGATATTACCCCATAAACTTTCGTATAAACTTTTTGTACTGACAAATGACATCCAGTCTTTTATTTAACCCCTTCGGCACTCTGGTTTCAAGAGAAAAAATCCAGTATGTTTTCCGGTTAAGGAGTTTCCTTCTGTGATCTCCTCCACGTACTGGTTTAGATGATATTACCCCATAAACTTTCGTATTATGCTTGCTCTTTGTACTGACAAATGACATCCAGTCTTTTATTTAACCCCTTCGGCACTCTGGTTTCAAGAGAAAAAATCCAGTATGTTTTCCGGTTAAGGAGTTTCCTTCTGTGATCTCCTCCACGTACTGGTTTAGAAACCTCTATGCCCATACAACTAAAGGCACTGCACTCACCGTCATGTACATTCCGAAAATGTCTGGAAGCCATAGAAATGTTTACAGATTCTTTATTTTTTGCATCAGATAAATGAAAGCGAATGCGAAGCTTCAGTGGTCCACTTGTACAACCAACATACTGGACCCGGCCTGAGTCCGATCACATGATGGAATATGCTCCTATTTAAATTCATGAACAGTATATCTAAAGTTAGCCATGAATAAGGGTAGAGCATCTACCCGAAACGCGTAGGCGATCACCTGTTGATTCTTGTGATGACTCCGTGCGGTTTTAGTTGTATGTAAGAAGTGGACAATAAAGAACATTTTTTCTACAAAAAACGCAAGTGGATTTCTGTATCATGGAGCTGGACATTGTATTAAGAGTAGGTATGGGGAACAGTCCATAGCTTCAATGCCTTCATCTTGCCGAAACTGCTGACACACCCCAGCTACATGAAGTCTAGCATTGTCCTGCATTAGTAGGACCCAGGGCGAACCGCACCAGCATATGATCTTACAAGGAGTCTGAGGATCTTGTCTCGATACCTAATGGCAGTCAGGTTCTAACCGTTTGTGCACACATATTTACATTTGTGGCCTGGTGGAGGCCATTTTGCAGGGCTCTGGCAGTGCTCTTTCTGAGAAAGACAGAGTCCTGGGCGGGAGCAGATGAGGAGCACATCACTGTGGCAGGGACAGACTGCAAGCTGCCAAATTTTAACTTGTGTACACAAAGGTCCCCAGGCCAACACTGGTGGTAGCATAGGTAATGTTGGTTTTATGAGGCTAGGCCTTCCAACAAATGAAAAATTCCTGGATGTGGATTAGACTAGAGCCTGGTGGAAGTCTTAGTTATTTCCAGTAGACCTTAGTGTTTGGATTAGTGTTTGGAGCTTGGGGTGTATAGGAGAAGTAGAGGAGAATTTCAGAAAATTCCAGGCTTTAAGACAGCAAATCAGGATGTTCAGTCTCCAACTAAAAAATATAATTACATCTCTCGAAAAGCGAGAAGACTGCGTAGTTCCAATTCGTCTACAGATTTCTAAATATTAAGGACATAAGTTTTCTTGATGTTTGCAGCAAGATGAAGTGTGTTTGAATTTATCCAAGCGTTGTGCTCACTGTCTATCAATCTATCCCAAAATCCTGCTAGTCCACCCCCTACAAACAGATGTTGTGTAGCTCAAGTAGAATAGTCACTGCTCCAGTGGTTTTACTCCCTCTCCAAATCCTATTGCAGTGTCTGATGCAGAAATTAGGCCTTTCCAGCCTCTAGAACATTACATTAACAGGTAAAATTGACATCAATACTGTATACAATTGATACAAACTGGAGATGGAAAATCCATCAGGACCTGGTCGGATTTTGTGGAGCCCACGCTATTACATTTTATTTCGACGCATCTATTGGAATAAATAAAAAATGTCACCACCTGCAATATTATTGAATCTACATATTGTAATGGTCCCAAGATTAGGCCCGGGGCTTTCCAAAAAGGCATTTTTTACATGAATATCAATCTTTGAACTTTATGGACTATTTTTCCATATTTTTGTAAGTGTTTGGTTGGTCACCTGTCAAATATCTGTCCCCCGTTTACATGATCCCCTTTTAGGGACTTCAATGAAATTGGCTGCAGAGGATTTAGGTTAATGTAAGTTATATATTTACAGTCTGGGTATTTTAAATGTTAATAGACTCCAGGATCACCCCTGAGGCAGCAGAGAGATTAGAATACATCAGGTGGCCCCAGTAGGATGAAATGCAAACAAAATGCATTAATTGAAAACTTTATAGGCCATCCTCATGATGCAAGACGTGTTTGTACACCTCAGAATCAACAAATTTTAATATCAGTCTAAAGGATAAGACCTCATGACTGCACACTTTAAATTCCATTGAAATCCAGACTTTGGAGTCTTCGCAAGAGAACACATTGAAGAGATACAGGATGGATCCTGTCTCCCAAAAGTCTTACCATGAACATGAGATTGATCCAAAGGTTTTCCTTGATGTCTATTGTTCACCGGGTATTGATCAAGCAATATATGATGAAATTACTATATTTCCAATGAAAACCCTTCAGAAGCTGATGTCTTCGGGTAAGGCTTTGTGGCTTTAGACCTGTAAATCCATATAAGAAGTCGGTCTAATAACAGGTTCATATATCTTACCCTGACAAGCCATAATATTATCTGGGTAGAAGTAAATATTCATTGTCTTGGCTACAATTAATTTTTCTACCTTGGTTGTATGATGTCCATATAGTTTTCTAGTATCAGGTTTTTTCCTACAGACACATATTTTGGGAGATAATTCTGTGCCTCATGTTATAGACATGTGCTACTTAAAGGGAACCCTTCACCAGGTTTTACCCCACTAGAGTAGCAGCATCTTCAAGTAGGGTAGGAAATGTCCTTTCTAGAATCTAGTCCCCCTTTACAGAAATGTCCTCCAGCAAAGTCTCCCTTTACAGAAATGTCCTCCAGCATAGCCCCCCTTTACAGAAATGTCCTCCAGCATAGTCCCCCTTTACAGAAATGTCCTCCAGCAAAGTCTCCCTTTACAGAAATGTCCTCCAGCATAGCCCCCCTTTACAGAAATGTTATTCAGCAGAGTCCCCCTTTACAGAAATGTCCTCCAGCAAAGTCTCCCTTTACAGAAATGTCATCCAGCATAGTCCCCCTTTACAGAAATGTTATTCAGCAGAGTCCCCCTTTACAGAAATGTCCTCCAGCATAGCCCCCCTTTACAGAAATGTTCTCCAGCAGTGTCTCCCTTTACAGAAATGTCCTCCAGCAGAGTCTCCCTTTATAGAAATGTCCTCCAGCAGAGTCTCCCTTTATAGAAATGTCCTCCAGCAGAGTCTCCCTTTACAGAAATGTCCAGCAGCAGTGTCCCCCTTTACAGAAATGTTCTCCAGCAGAGTCTCACTTTACATAAAGGTTCTCCAGCAGAGTCCCTCTTTACAGAAATGTTATTCAGCAGAGTCCCCCTTTACAGAAATGTCCTCCAGCATAGCCCCCCTTTACAGAAATGTTCTCCAGCAGGGTCTCCCTTTACATAAATGTCCTCCAACAGGGTCCCCCTTTATAGAAATGTCCTCCAACAGGGTCCCCCTTTACAGAAATGTTCTCCAGCAGAGTTTCCCTTTATAGAAATGTCCTCCAACAGGGTCCCCCTTTACAGAAATGTTCTCCAGCAGAGTCTCCCTTTACAGAAATGTCCACAAGCAGAGTCTCCCTTTACAGAAATGTCCTTCATCACAGTCCTCCTTTACAGAAATGTCCACCAGCAGAGTTCACATTTACAGAAATATCCACCAGCAGAATCTCCCTTTATAGAAATGTCCTCCAGCAGAGTCTCCCTTTACAGAAATATCCACCAGCAGAGTCTCCCTTTACAGAAATGTTCTCCAGCAGAGTCTCCCTTTACAGAAATGTCCACAAGCAGAGTCTCCCTTTACAGAAATGTCCTTCATCACAGTCCTCCTTTACAGAAATGTTCTCCAGCAGAGTCTCCCTTTACAGAAATGATCTCCAGCAGAGTCCCCCTTTACAGAAATGTTCTCCAGCAGAGTCTCCCTTTACAGAAATGATCTCCAGCAGAGTCCCCCTTTACAGAAATGTTCTCCAACAGGGTCCCCCTTTACAGAAATGTCCTCCATCATAGTCCCTGTTTACAGAAATGTCCACCAGCAGAGTCTCCCTTTACAGAAATGTTCTCCAGCGGAGTCCCCCTTTACAGAAATGTCCTTCATCATAGTCCTCCTTTACAGAAATGTTCTCCAGCGGAGTCCCCCTTTACAGAAATGTCCTTCATCATAGTCCTCCTTTACAGAAATGTTCTCCAGCAGAGTTCCCCTTTACAACTTCCCTATTGCTCCCAGTGGAAATAATAACATGTACCCGATACTGTCAATTGGTTGTCTGACCCGGACACTTAATCATGATGCACAATCTTGAAGGAGTGGGTCGCAGTGGCTTAACATATATTTCAAAAGGATTGGATTTAGTGGGGTTCTTCGTGTGGTGAGGGAAGTGGAGCAAATAGTGGTAGGAGCGAGAGTGACAGTAAAAAGCAGAGGCAAAGATAGAAGAATGCTCCTGCAGTGTGCGGATGTTGGCACCCAGAGTGGAACCTTCTACCTGACCCTATCCAGATGAAGGAGTCCCTAATACACCCTGATAACCTTAACTCAGGACCACAGTCTTAAAGGACTGCCACCCCGGCCAGAAACTGTCCCTAAGGTACAACAATTCCACAGTAGAGATAGGTATGTCCCAAAAGGAGATGACAATCACTGTCTAATAACTAAAAACTAATAATAACTAATAACTTTTTCATACTTTGGTGTACGGAGCTGAGTGTGGTAATTTTTTGCAACGTTTTATGACGTTTACAATGATACCATTGTAAGGGCTGCATGGTCTTTCAATCGCTTTTTATTGATTTTTTTTTAATGTTTTTAAAAATAGCAAAAAAGTAGCATTATCGACTTTGGACGCTATTTTCCATAACAGGGTTAAACGCCTGGAATAACCGTAATTATATTTTGATAGATCGGGCATTTTGAGATGTGGCAATACCTATTATGTGTATGATTTTTACTGTTTATTTATATTTATATGAGTTCTAGGGAAAAGGGTGTGATTAGAATTTTTAGGTTTTTTAAAAAAAAATTATATTTTTTTATTTTACTTTTATTTAACTTTTTTAATTTCTTTTTTATACCATTTTCAGACCCCCTAGAGCAGTGATGGCAAACCTTTTAGAGGCCGAGTGCCCAAACTACAACAAAGACCCGCTTATTTATCGCAAAGTGCCAACACAGAAATTTAATTTGTGATTTATACTCCCTGCTCTGTCACAGTTTTCATTTATACCAGCAGCGAGGACACCAATAAAGCAGAAAATAGTCCCAGGTGGCACTGTAACTTTAAAATAGCTCTGTGCACAGAAAGTCCTGTGCTGTCTGGGACTGCAGGAAGATACCTGGAGTCGTCGCTGGTGATGGCCCGAGTGCCCACAGAAAGGGCTCTGAGTGCCACCTCTGGCACCAGTGCCATAGGTTAGCCATCACTGCCCTAGAGTACTTTAACCAATATACTACCGTATGGCAGTATATGGGGATATTCCTCATTATTCATTAGGGGCATTTCCCAGGGGCATTTACATGGTCAACACCCGTGATCGGTGTCAGCACCAACAGCGGATGTTACCGGTTCACAATCGGTTGGTAAGGGCTTAGCCCCCCTCTCCATACACCTGCAGCCGTCATGTGATGTAATAATACGTCACATGTTGGTAAGCGGTTAACGCCCCCCATCCTTCCTCTAAGCCTGACTCATCTCTGACAAAAGAAAACAGTTCTCATCTCATTTTCATATGACAAAGTAATTGGCTGCATGAAATTTAAGAATAATGTAATGTAAAGTATATATTTTACATTCATTTTTCTGGCAGTCTTGTGATTTAAGACTCCAGGATCAACCCTGAGGCAAGAGGGAGCGTAGGACACATTAGGTGGCCCCAGTACGATGAAATGCAAATAAAATGCATCAACTGAATGTTTAATCACAATCCTCATGATTGAAGACACCTCAAAAACAACAAATTGGTAAACGGCAAGATATTTATAGCTAAACGGGTGAGATTTCACATAATTGATTTCTAGAAAGGACATTTAATTCCCTACCTGAGTGGACTAGTAGTTTCATGGGGAAAAATCTGGTGGAATTTTCTTTTTAACACTAATCTAGACTGACAATGTCTTCTGTTTTTATTGTAACAGGTAAAATTACTGGAAATACACTGATTGACTTTTCAACTGGACCTAACATTTCGCATCTTCTGTCAGTCTGTGACTATTTCACTGAAATAATAATTCTGGAGACAAATGACTTTTCCCTAACCCATGCAGAGAAATGGTGGAAGGGTGAAGAGGAGACTTTTGACTGGTCCCATCTATCAGACGTTTGTTCAGAAGGTGACAGGTATGAAATAGTCTTATGTACAGTTCACACTACAGGACCACACAAGTCAATCTGACCATTAACATATATCTGGGTATGCTTAAGCTTCTCTAGACCTCGCTTGTGTTTGCAGCAAGTTATTTGAGGGTCTAAGCTGCTGACAATCCAAGCTACAATCCTTTATTGTAAATGATTATTGGGTTCCTAGATATAATCGCTTGTAAGAGGTTGTGACATCATCTATTGTCAGTAGTGATGTAATGATGGGTCAGTGTTATCTATATAGAGGTCATTGTACAGGGAGGAGGAGGAGATAAGCTGTGACATCATCTATTGTTAGTAGTGATGTCATGATGGGTCATTATGATGGTAATGATGGTGATGTAATGTGATGTGATGTAATGATGGTTCACTGTTATCGATATAGAGGTCATTGTACAGGGAGGGGCGGGAGATAAGCTGTGACATCATCTATTGTCAGTAGTGATGTAATGATTGGTCACTGTTATTTATATAGAGGTCATTGTACAAGGAGGAGGAGGAGATAAGCTGTGACATCATCTATTGTCAGTAGTGATGTAATGATGGGTCAGTGTTATTAATATAGAGGTCATTGTACAGGGAGGGGGAGGAGATAAGCTGTGACAACATCTATTGCCAGTGATGGGTCAGTACAGTAGTGGATTATAATATAGGTGATCCTAAAACTGCAGATTGAAAGCAGGCAGAAGGGACACATCCTCCATTCCCCAAGCGTGGTTCCAGTATCTTATGTAGGAAGTGAATTCCAGACTTGTGGACTTGTAATATACATACAGCCCAGGGCCCATGGTAGTCTTAAGCCACCCAAGGGTCAATGGTGATATATATATATAGACAGAAAAATTTAGAGAATTTAAGAAAATATATTAGATAATTGTATAACATCTCATGATATTAATTTATTTTACAGAACTGAGAAAACCCTTTGGATTAGTCACTATAGTGTGATGTGTTGTAGTGCTACCCAAAATGGCTGCCACTGTTGAACTGACCCATCAGAGCCCCCAGTGGGTCTAGGCTCTTACACAATGATGAGCCCCAGACAGGGGCGTAACTAGGAGAGTATGAGGCCCCCTTAGCGGATTTCTACATGGGACCCCTCTTTCCCTCAAAAAAATATGCACATTTGTAAAATGGCACTCATTTATATACTCCAATACACATAAATAAAGTTAATACAATGTTATACACAGACACACATTCATACACTTATACATACATTATATACAAGCTCATCGGGGCTATTTTATCAGGGCTTCTGTGCCAGAATACTGGTGTTGAAGTCCTGAAATAACTCCAAATGCTAGCATATTGCGGGGGAGTGGTCCGGCACGGGACAAAAACTTAGGCCTCTTTATCTATCCAGCTGCGCCAGAGGGAAGACGGGCCTCTTATGTTATATATAACCCCAATAAAGTATATACACACACATACATTTATACACACCTACACCATATACACATTATATACACATAGGAGGAGATTTATCATACACCGGCCTCTTAATGTATCCTGCGGGATGCGTAGCCATCAGCAAAACTATGCCAGGTGGACTTTCTTTCACACAAAAAACCTGAGAACAAAAGTTTGCAGGTTTTTGAAAAGTCTGCAGACACAAGGTAAGAACTCCCCATGCCTGCCTACTCTGTTGGCAGCTGTGCTCCTCTGCACCCACATGGCGCGGAGGTAGCGGAATCGCATAATAATTGTAATCTAATAATAATTGTAAATTCTTGCAGTGCGCAAGAATTTGTGATTATTTCACTGTTTCTTCGTTACAATACTGGCTTAGAAGCAGTAATAAATTTCCCCCATATTATATACACATGGTATACATACATTCTGTACATGTACATGTACATTATGAACACATAATACACACAGACATACACACCCTATATGCACATACATACCGGATAAACACACCATATAAACACATACAGTATATAGACATCATACACACGTACAGTATGGTATACATACCATACATCTTACTCATGCACATACAGAACATACTCACATACATACAGTATATAGACATCATGCACAAATATGTATATACACTGCTAAAAAAATTAAAGGAGAACTCAAATAACACATCCTAGATCTGAATGAATGAAATAATCTCATTGAGTACTTTGTTCTATACAAAGTTGAATGTGCTGGCATCAAAATCATCAATGGAAATCAAATTTATTAACCAACGGAGGTCTGGATTTGAAGGCACCCACAGAATTAAAGTGGAAAAACACACTACAACAACTTTGATGTAACTTTTATGTAATGTCTGTAAAACAAGACAAATGTATTGTATGTGGCCTCCACATGCCTGTATGACCTCCCTACAACGCCTTGTCATTCTCCTGATGAGGTTGTGAATGGTTTTCTGAAGGATCTCCTCACAGACCTGGACTAAAGCATCCACCAACTCCTTATAAGTTGTTGGAGCAACATGACGTTGGTGACATGATGTGCTCAATCGGATCCAGGTATGGGGAACAAGCAGGCCAGTCCATAGCTTCAATGCCTTCATCTTGCAGAAACTGCTGACACACTCCAGCCACATGAAGTCTAGCATTGTCCTACATTTGGAGGACCCAGGGCCAACCGCACCAGCATATGAGCTCACAAGGGATCTGAGCATCTAATCTGGATACATAATGGCAGTAAGGCTACCTCTGGCGAGCACATGGAGGGCCCTCCAAAGAAATGCCACCCCACACCATTACTGATCCACTGCTAGACCAGTCATGCTGGAGGATGTGGTGAATTTGCCAATCCTGGCGTTCTCTGGCAAATGCCAAGCATCCTGCGTGGATTTGGGCTATGAGCACAACTCGCATCTGTGGACGTCAGGCCCTCATACCATTCTCATAGAGTCAGTTTCTAACTGTTTGTGCACACACATTCACATTTCTGGCCTGATGGAGGCCATTTTGCGGGGCTCTGGCAGTGCTCTTTTTGAGAAAGATGGAGAACTGGTCGGGAGCAGATGAGGGGCACATCACTGTGGCAGGGACAGACTGCAAGCTGCAAAATTTTAACTTGTCACCTCAAAGATCCCCAGCCCAACACTGGTGGTAGCACATATGCTGCATTTCCCAATCTAAAGAAGAGCTAATGTTGGGTTTTCTGAGGCTAGGCCTTCCTACAAATGAAAAATTCCCGTTTGGACGTGGACAAGACTAGAGCCTGGTGGAAGTCTTAGTTATTTCCAGTAGACCTTAGTGTTTGGATTACCACAGATTGGGGTGTATAAGTAGAAGAGAATTTCAGAAAATTTCAGGTTTTAAGACAGCAAATCAGGATGTTCAGTCTCCAACTAAAAAAATAAACCTTTACATATAATAGCATGCATCTCTAAAGAAGCGAGACGACTTTTCAAGAAGGCATTTTTTACATCAATATCAATCTTTGAACTTTATGGACTATTTTTCCATATTAAGTGTTTGGTTGGTCACCTGTCAAATATCTGTCCCCCGTTTACATGATCCCCTTTTAGGGACTTCAAAGTAATTGTCTGCTGAGGATTTAAGACAATGTAAGGTATATATTGACAGTCTGGGTGTTTTAAATGTTGTTAGACTCCAGGATCATCCCTGAGGCAACAGAGAGATTAGAAGACATCAGGTGGCCCCAGTAGGATGAAATGCAAACAAAATGCATTAATTGAAAACTTTATTGACCATCCTCATGATGCAAGACATGTTTGTATACCTCAGAATCAACAAATTTTAATATCAGTCTAAAGGATAAGACCTCATGACTGCACACTTTAAATTCTATTGAAATCCAGACTTTGGAGTCTTCGCAAGAGAACACATTGAGAAGATACAGGATGGATCCCGTCTCCAACAAGTCTTACCATGAACATGAGGTTGATCCAAAGGTTTTCCTTGATGTCTATTGTTCACCGGGTATTGATCAAGCAATATATGATGAAATTACTATATTCCCAATGAAAACCCTTCAGAAGCTGATGTCTTCGGGTAAGGCGTTGTGGCTTTATAGGTGTATATCCATATAAGAAGTCGGTCTAATAAGGGGTTCACATATCTTACCCTGACAAGCCATAGTGCTATCTGGGTAGAAGTAAATGTTCATTGTCATGGCTATCATTCATTTTGCTACCTTGGTTCTGTGATGTCCATATGGTTTTCTAGTATCAGGTTTTTTCCTGCAGACACATATTTTGGCAGATAATTCTGTGCCTCATGTTATAGACATGTGCTACTTAAAGGGAGCCTTTCACCAGGTTTTACCCCACTAGTCTAGCAGCACCTTCAAGAAGGGTATGAGATGTAATTTCTAAAATCTAGTTTACCTATAAAAAAAAAAATCTCTTCTTAAGTCATATGCACTTTTGTCACTTTAGATATCTTGGCTTCTATAGCAGGTAAAACTGGTATCAGGTTAATGACGACATTTTATCTTTCAAAATGCACCAGGCTTGTGCTTCTGTGTGCTGCAGAAATACAGGCACGGAGAGACATAGTATGCAATGCAAGCTGTAGATAAAAATGCAAGTCCTGCCTATTTCGTTAACTGCTTCAGTGGCGGATTAAGTGTCCCTTGGGCCCCAGGCTGCACACATGACTAGGGTCCCCCAGCGTCCAAACCAACATGCACCCGGATGTTAGAACTTAAGTACTTCTATATCCTCCAGATCCCCAATTTCGTACGCTTCATTTTAATTATGAACTTTCCACATGCTCTTATAACCCATCTATTTTGGAAAACCAATCACATTCCATAAATGCATGAAACCCCCCACCCTGATTATTGTCCAGACCAGATCTCCCATACAGGGTAGGAGATGTGGATGCTGCCCCTGGATGCCTGGCCTCTGTGCTCTGCAGCTGAGCTCCCCCTCATACTGTAAATACTTGCGTAAAAGCCAAGGATATCTAATTTTACCACACAATAAAAATGGAAAAGTTATAGCCCCAGGGTAGGAAATGCAGCTGTTATTCTAATAAAATGTCTACAGCAGAGTCCCCCTTTACAGAAATGTCCTCCAGCAGAGTCCCCCTTTACAGAAATGTCCTCCAGCAGAGTCCCCCTGTCCAGAAATGTCCTCCAGCAGAGTCCCCCTGTCCAGAAATGTTCTCCAGCAGAGTATCCCCTGTCCAGAAATGTCTTCCAGCAGAGTCCCCCTTTCCAGAAATGTCCTCCAGAAGAGTCCCACTTTCCAGAAATGTCCTCAGCAGAGGACTCCTTTACAGAAATGTCCTCAGCAGAGTCCCCCTGTCCAGAAATGCCCACAGCAGAGTCCCCTTTCCAGAAATGTCCACCAGCAGAGTCCCCCTTTCCAGAAATGTCCTCCAGAAGAGTCCCCCTTTACAGAAATGTCCTCAGCAGAGTCCCCCTTTACAGAAATGTCCTCAGCAGAGTCCCCCTTTACAGAAATACACTCCAGTATAGTCCCCCTTTACAGAAATGTCCTCCAACAGAGCCCCCCTTTACAGAAATGTCCTCCTGCAGAGTCTCCCTTTTACAGAAATGTCCTCCAACAGAGCCCCCCTTTACAGAAATGTCCTCCTGCAGAGTCTCCCTTTTACAGAAATGTCCTCCAACAGAGCCCCCTTTTACAGAAATGTCCACCAGGAGGGTCCCCCTATACATAAATGTCCTCCAACAGAGTCCTCCTTTACAGAAATGTCCTTCAGCATAGTCCCTCTTTACAGAAATGTTCTCCAACAGAGTCCCCCTTTTCATAAATCTCCTCCAGCATAGTCCCCCTTTTCATAAATCTCCTCCAGCATAGTCCCCCTTTACAGTAATGTCCTCCAACAGAATCCCCCTTTACAGAAATGTTCTCCAGCAGAGTCCCCCTTTACAAAAATGTCCTCCAACAGAACCCCCTTTTACAGAAATATCCACCAGCAGGGTCCCCCTATACATAAATGTCCACCAGCAGAGTCTCCCTTTACAGAAATGTCCTTCAGCATAGTCCCTCTTTACAGAAATGTCCTCCAGCAGAGTCCCCGTTTACAGCAATGTCCTCCAGCAGAGTCCTCCTTTACAGTAATGTCCTCCAACAGAATCCCCCTTTACAAAAATGTCCTCCAGCAGAGTCCCCCTTTACAGAAATGTCCAACAGCAGAGTCCCCCTTTACAACTTCCCTATTGCTCATAAAGACCGAGTGGAAATAATAACATGTACCAGATACTGTCAATTGGGTGTCTGACCCGGACACTTAATCATGATGCACAATCTTGAAGGAGTGGGTCGCAGTGGCTTAGCATATATCACAAAAGGATTGGATTTAGTGGGGTTCTTCGTGTGGTGAGGATAGTAGAGCAAATAGTGGTAGGAGCGAATAAGTGACAGTAAAAAGCAGAAGCAAAGATAGAAGAAAGCTCCCGCAGTGTGCGGAAGTTGGGACCCGGAGTGGAGCCTTCTACCTGACCCGATCCAGGTGGAAGGATTCCCTAATACACCCTGATAACCTTAACTCCTAAATGACTGCCACCCCAAACGGAAACTGTCCCAAATGGGCACACTATCCCTAAGGTACAACAATTCCACAGTAGAGATAGGTATGTCCCAAAAGGAGATAACAATCCCTGTCAAAATATGATGTACGGGTCTAATAACTAAAAACTAATAATAACTTTTTCATACTTTGGTGTACGGAGCTGTATGTGGTAATTTTTTGCCACGTTTGATGACGTTTTCAATGCTACCATTGTAAGGGCTGTATGGTCTTTCAATCACTTTTTATAGATTTTTTTTTATGTTTTTCAAAATAGCAAAAAAATAGCATCAGACATTTTGAGATGTGGCAATACCTATTATGTTAATAATTTTTACTGTTTATTTATATTTAGATGAGTTCTATGGAAAAGGGGGTGATTTGAAATTTTTTAAAAAATTATTTTTTATATTTTTTTATTTTACTTTTATTTAACTTTTTTAATTTCTTTTTTTTTTACTATTTTCAGACCCCCTAGAGTACTTTAACCCATATACTACCGTATGGCAGTATATGGGGATATTCCTCATTATTCATTAGGGGCATTTCCCAGGGGCATTTACATGGTCAACACTCGTGATCGGTGTCAGCACCAACAGCGGATGTTACCGATTGACAACCGGTTAGTAAGGGCTTAGCCCCCCTCTCCATACACCTGCAGCCGTCATGTGATGTAATAACACGTCACATGTCGGTAAGCAGTTAACGCTCCCCATCCTTCCTCTAAGCCTGACTCATCTCTGACAAAAGAAGACTGTTCTCATCTCATTTTCATATGACAAAGTAATTGGCTGCATGGCTGCATATTTAAGAATAATGTAATGTAAAGTATATATTTTACATTCATTTTTCTGGCAGTCTTGTGATTTTAGACTTCTGAGTCAACCCTGAGGTAAGAGGGAGCTTAGGATCAGGTGGCCCCGGTACGATGAAAGGCAAATAAAACTGAAAGTTTATTCACAATCCTCATGACTGAAGACATGTTTGTTCACCTCAAAAACAACAAATTGGTAAACGGTGAGAAATTTATAGGTAAACGGGTGAGATTTCACATAAAAGATGGAATTCTTTCGTCACGCCTTAGAGACACAGAGTAGGGAAACAGATCTAACTTCGCTCGCATTTGATTCTTAACCACTTGGGGACCTCTGAGGACACAAAAGGCTTTGTCTCTCCAGTCTGCAAGAGACTGTTGAGTTCTTATCACGAACAATTTCCTCTACATGTCAAAGCAAAATGGGAGGAGGATATTAACCCCTTAGCGCTTTGTGGCAGATATATCAGCCACGGAGCGCAGTGACTTAGCGTTCAGGGGCGGAAATATCCGTCACGGAGCTGATGCCTGGTCGGCTCTGGATTGGAACCGAACCAGTATCGGGAAACACGGGGTAACTAATAGCTGGCA
Organism: Engystomops pustulosus; assembly: GCA_019512145.1. NCBI lineage: Eukaryota > Metazoa > Chordata > Amphibia > Anura > Leptodactylidae > Engystomops > Engystomops pustulosus. Next base: position 44,392 of record WNYA01000827.1, read on the forward strand.
CCCCAATGTAACACTCGCCACACTAGCCAAAAACGTAACAATGTTATGCCACTTGGAAGACGGTGATGCACACGGTGATTTTTCCCCACATTATGGTTTTATTTGACAAATTTAGTAAAATGTAAGAAAATATATTCAAGTTTGTTATCCCCGTAATCGTATCGACCCATAGAATAAAGATAACATGATTGTTAGGCTAAACGGTGAACACGAAAAAAAAAAAGTCAAAAACCCAGTACAGAATTGATGCTTTTCTGTTCCTGCCCTCAAAAACGAGTTCCTAAATTTTCAACAATAGGTGATACCAACCCCAAAATGGCAACACTGGAAAAAGCATCTCATCCCGCAAAAAAAGTGCCATCACATGGCCCCAATAACAAAAATTTTATAGCCTACAAAAGGAGGCAACGAGAAAACTAGAATCCTGGCAGCTGCAGGGCTCCTTCCCTTCTGCGCCTCGCTGTGCTCCCATAAAACAAGTAACATCCACATGTGGGGGTCGCTGCACTCAGGAGAAATTGCAGAACAAATTGTATGGTGCGTTTTCTATCTTTATCTTTTGGAAATGTGTAAATTTTAGGGCTAAATGAACGTATAACCGGCACAATTTTACCATTGTAAATTTCACCTCCATTTTGATTCAATTACTATGAATATCTCAAGGGGTTAACGATCTTCCTAAAAGCAGTTTGAGGGGTGCAGATTTGGAAATGGGTTGATTATATGGGATTTTGATGCTAAATATGTAAAATTTCATTCAAAACAGTATTTATCCGCAAAAGAGTAAATTGTGAAAATACGGAAAATCGCTATTCGATTCGTAAGCTGCACAACATCAAAATATATTATCCAGACATTTAAAAAATTATGAAAATGTAAAGTAGACATATGGGAAATGTTATTCAGCAACTTATTTAGGTGGTAAATCTATCTACCTGAAAATGTAATGATTTCGAATTTCAAAAAAGTTACATTTTTCAAAAAATTCTGAATTTTTTTTTTTTGGAAAATAAACGCAAAACTTATCAGCCAACAATTTCCAACTAAAATGAAGTACAACATGTGGGGAAAAACAATCTCAGAATCGCTTTGATAAGTAACAGAGTTCAAAAGTTATAACCATATAAAGCAACGCAAGTCAGAATCCAAAAAATGGGGCTGAGCCTTAAGCTGTAAAATGGCTGCGTCCTTAAGGGGTTAATAACAATAATAATCTTTATTTATATAGCGCCATCAAATTCCATAGCGCTTTACAGATTATGGGGGACATATACAAATAAAATAAGACATTACAGAGTAATAACATTCATCTGAAACAATAGGAGTGAGGGCCCTGCTCACGAGAGCTTACAGTCTGTGACGAAGAAGGGGGTGACACAGGAGGTATAAGAGCTTGTATAATGGTCCAGCCATTTTTTATAATGGCCTCCATCTTATATACAAAGTCCAAAGTCAATGGGACTGCAAAGAAGCCTGAAGCTTGGTAACTGGCATTTTACGGATAAAAGACAGGGGGAGTATGCAGAATTGGTTAATAAAGAGAGATACATTTGAATGCAGTTAGCTAATTGATAGGCCTCTCTAAATAAATGGGTTTTAAGAGCATGTTTGAAGTTTTGTGGGTTGAATGATATAAGAGAAAAGAGGTGCAGCATTATGAGGAGCTTTGTGGATGAGGGATATTAATTTAAACTGTATTCGGACTGAGACAGGCAACTAGTGCAGTGACCGGCACAGACTGGAGGAATAAGTGTCGTGTTTGGTCTGAAATATAAGACTGGCTCCTGCATTGAGATGGAATTTGAAGACAAATTGGTAGAGAGTTACAGTAGTCTAGATAAGAGTGAGGTTTTAGAGGTTTCAATTGTAAGAAATGGTTGGATTCCAGAATTGTTTTTAAGGTGCATCCGGCAAGAGCGAGCAACAGATTGAATATAGGGTGCAAAGGAGAGGTCGGAGTCCAGGTCAGAGTCCTGTTGCCTCGGGGTTATGGTGACATCACAGACAGAAACAGAGAGATAGGGTTAGGTCAGTTAGTAGATGGTGGAAAGACAAGACATTCATTTTTGGAAAGATCAAGCTTTAAGAAGAGAGAGGATATGATGTTAAAGATGGCAGAGGGAGAGTCACTGGTGTTCCGCAGTAAGGTGGAAGTGAAATTCCGTGCAGAATTATATAGCTGGGTATCATCAGCATAAATATGTTACTGAAAATCAAATCTGCTGATGGTTTGTCGAATGGGGGCAGTATAGAGTGAAAAGATAAGAGGAGCTACGACTGAGCCCTGAGGAACCCCAACAGTGAGAAGATAGAGATCCAGAGAAGCTTACACCGAAGGTGCGGTCAGAGAGATAGGAAGAAAACCAAGAGTGCAGTGTCCTTCAGGCCAACAGAGCAAAGCATCCTGAGTAGAGCAGTCTCAGTAGAGTGCAAAGAGCAGAAAACAGATTGTAGGGTATCATGGAGGGAGTTAGTTGAGAAATAGCAGGTTAGTCGAGACCAGGCATTCCAGGAGTTTGGAGATGAAAGGGAGATTAGAGACAAGTCGGTAGTTAGCAGCACTGGATAGGTACAGGGAAGCTTTCTTTAGTAATGTTGTGACAACAGCATGTTTGAAGGAAGAGGGATAGATACCAGAAGAGAGAGAGAGGTTGATGATTTTGAGATGAGACTATAGGAGATGTGAGGGGATGTGGTCACCGATGCAGGTAGTGGGGCGAGCAGAGGAGAGGAGCCTGGACACTTCATCCCCTGTGACTGGCTCAAAGAAACCCCTCCTCCCTGTCTATTGTCAGGTCTGGATGAGTGAGAGAATTGCAAGCTACTGAAGCACAGAGCAGCAGACGAAGCAGTGTCATTCTGCTGGATCCATGTTTCAGTGATGGCCCACAGGTCCATTAACAGATGAATAGTGGTCTTCATTTCTGGAAGCGACCCCCTATGCTATCACTGTGTGAAGCCCACAGGCTATCTCAGCTCTTTTTGATCCATAGGGTGTTCAGAACTCCCAGCTGGCATAATGTAGGGTTTAGGGAAAATGATAACTGCTCTAGGTGCGTGATTGAAAGGGTGCATTTAATGCATCTGATGTGGGAATGCTGGAAATTGTGTTATTATTAAAAGAAAGTTTTAGCTCTGGTTCTCAAGATACATGGCATAAACCTAAGGGCTTCCCCAATAGTGTGCGTTCTGGCCCCCCTAGGTGAAGAAAACTTGACGAATGCTGTCTCTATAAGCATATTTAGAAAGTTGTACAAGCCAAAAAGCTAATTGCCCAATACTGGTTTATGCCCCTCTACACCCACAGTGGTGGAGTACATCTCTAGAATGAACACCATTGTAAAACTAGAGAAAGTGGTAAATTGTAAGAGCAAAGATTTGAGCGGATGATAATAGTGTCCCTTCTGCCTTCCTGCGCCGTAGCCCATTCCCTTTTTGTAATTTGGATGCTCTTATATTTCTGTAAATTAACCTTGAATAAAGCACTTTAACAAGGTCTACCATAAAGATGTACGCATGTGACGTGATATGCCTATATATTAACTGCTGTCTCCTCGGGAAGGAGGGTTGTTTGGTGTATAAGTGGTAGGGGTGTGTGGGGCTAAGTCTTCGGAAAGGGGAATGTTTATATGTTTGTAAAATGCAAAAAAAGTCAATAAAAACTACTTGATTTTTTTAAAAAAAGGAATTCTAGAAAGGACATTTCATACCATTTCATAGGGGGCTAGAAGATTATTGGGGTAAAATCTGGTGGCATTTTCTTTTTAACGCTGATGTAGACTGACAATGTCTTTTGTTTTTTTTTTTGTAACAGGTAAAATTACTGGAACTACACTAATTGACTTTTCGACTGGACCCATGATAGGCCCAATGCTGTCAATCTGTGACTATTTCACTGAAATAATAATTCTGGAGGCAAATGACTTTTCCCTAACCCATGCAGAGAAATGGAGGAACGGTGAAGAGGAGACTTTTGACTGGTCCCATCTCTCAGACGTTTGTTCAGAAGGTGACAGGTATGAAATAGTCTTATGTACAGTTCACACTACAGGACCACACAAGTCAATCTGACCATTAACATGTATCTGGGTATGCTTAAAGTGTAACCATCATTCTGAGCAAAAGAAAACTAAAATACATAATTCTGCTCCAGGTGTCCCTGGGAATCATTCCTCAAAGTATTTTGCCTCTCGGTCCTCATTTAGTACCTTTTTTGACCCATGGCAACCATGGTTTCCAGCTCTCAAAAAACTACAATCAGCAAGATGGAGGGGCGGAGCCTGCCCCCTGTCACTTCATCACAAGCGCCTGCTGCTGAGCTATCTATCTATCTATCTATCTATCTATCTATCTATCTATCTATCAATCATCAATCTCATATCTATCTATCTATCCATCCATCTCTCATATCTATCTATCTCATATCTATCTATCCATCTCTCTATCATCTATCTATCTATCTATGTACCTACTATCTAAGTAATAGTTCAGCACAGCACATGAGGGCGCAGCTTGGAGTCTCTTCTCTCCTGCCATTTCCTGTGGAGTGTGAGGTGATGGGGGGCTGCAGTTTCTGTCAGTGTGGATTATTAGTTTATACAGTATACAGGTGTAGGGAAAGCTGAGGAGAGATAAGTTTAGGTGCTTGGTTATTACATTAGTCAGGGCTTCTCCCTGCACATGACTGAGTGCTGGGGCAGTGACACCTGAGTGCTGGGGCAGTGAGACATGAGGTAAACAGCTGTGTGCAGGGAGGGGAGGGGGCGTGTCTCTCCCTCCGTAGTCTCAGCTTCTTTCTGAAGACGGAATGTCCATAGTAACAGACATATGTGAGATTGCTGACATCTAGGGGAAGTCTGCAGAATACAAGAGGAAGGAGCAAGATTCGGGTAACTAATCCAATTGCAAAAGGGCTTAAAATGACCTGCCCTACAACATATCAAAAGTTTTTTGAAATGACGGTTACACTTTAAGCTTCTCTAGACATGACCTCGCTTGTGTTTTTAGTAAGTTTTTTGAGGGTCGAAGCTGCTGACAATCCAAGCTATGATCCTTTACTGTAAATGATTATTGGGTTCATAGATATAATCGCTTATAAGAGGTTGATAGTATTCCTTTTGGTCAAGGGTAGCGAATGCATTAGTAATATTACTGACATTTTCTAATGTCCAATATTCTATAGGTTAATACATATATAACCCGGGTCAATCTTACAGCACTGAATCAAAATGTATATGATAATAACACAAGTCTAAGAGATCATTGATTTCAATGGACTTTTGATGATTACCGTTATTGTCCTTTTGCAAAATACCCTGTAAGTTACCGTAATTATTTCAGTAAAAACTGCAAACCAAAAATATTACTAATACTTTAATAAAACTACCAAAACAAGATAGGACCTTTTCATTAAAAAAAACTATGGAGGACTAAAGGGGGTTATATACCAATTTCCAGTATAATTCCTGAACCAAATCTTCAAAAATTTTGCTGAACACTAATTGTATTACTGTTGGTCTAGGGAAATTGAATATGTAATTTCATAATCATCAATGATCAATATGTAATATCTAAAGTGATTGGGAATCAATACCTGATTAATGCTGGGAACATTACATCAAACGTCACTATACATCACCATTTTCTTACTGCTGTATGGAGAGGCTTTAAACAGTAAAAATGTAAAAAGTTGAAAAAATAATAAAAGTGCAGAATTTGGTGCCAGTCAGGATCACAATTAGTTACGTAGATAAAATGTATTCATATGGCTTTACTAAATTAAAAAATAAAAAGGTTTTGGTACCTGTTAAGTAAAAAACAGGAGAGCATAAACTGAAAAGTCCTGAAGGGGTTGAGATGTACATACATAGCTATAGCTAGTGCTCAGAGGGTTACTCTCTAGTCTCCCAGTAGAAAATGTCTTACATATATACAATGTATTCTAATGGATATTACTATGCGTTGTTTGGATTTAACATCTATTTGTTAAATTTTGCTCTTTACCCAGGAAAAAGTGGATGAAAAAAGAAGAGACTCTCAGAAGAAAAGTCAAGTCTATTATGAAATTTGACGAGAGCAAAGAAAACCCAATTGACAAGTCTGTCTTCTCGAAAGCCAGTTGTGTGACATCTTTTTATTTACTATCACATATCAGCAAAGACAGAGAGGCTTATAGCAAGAACATTAGAAAGTTGGCGTCCATGTTAGACATAGGGGGTCATCTCTTCCTCGGTGGGACATTTAATGTCAAGTATTTCTCCATTGGAGAACACCAGTTCCACTCTTTGCCTGTCGATGAAGAGTTTATAAGGACGGTTCTGGCAGATGGTGGCTTCTCTATAAAACTTATTGAGAAACAAGATAGCAAAGTTGTCAATAAAGCAGTCAAATATGAAAAGGTTTTTCTTGCCTATGCTGTGAAGGTTAAGGAGGTTTAATTGGCAAAAAAAAAAATAAATAACATTAGAAGGTGAAAAATATCTGCACAATGCTTTAAAGTAAAAATGTTCAAGGATTGAGGCTGAGCACATCTTAAAAAGGCTTACTTAGTGAGTATGATACTCTTTATGGTCTCGGTTTAAGCTTGGCTTTTCTGATGAAAATTGTCCTGAATAAATTATGCATTAAAGTTCTTTCCTAACCATAAAACCCAAGTACCAGTGTGATTCATTTCATTTGATGCTAGAACCCACTTAGAGCCCAAAATGGGAAATAAAGGATAAAATAAAACTACAGAACCCAAACACCTCAAACATTACAGCAGGGAAACTGAGAACCATGAAGGGCTAAGGTTAAAGGAAATCAACCATTTGAAAAAACAAAAAAAATAGAAATACTCACCTCCACTCCTCTTGATGTTGATCCCAGAGCTGTCCCTCGCTAGTCTTGACATGCCGGGAACAGCTAGAAAAGAAAAGTAATGTTAACATGTCCCCGCACCTCAAGCTGGGAGCATGTGAGAGGGAGGTAACATCACACAAGAGGTGTGAATTCACGTCCCTCACATGACGTCATGTGCAGGGACACGCAAAATTAGCAGCCCGAAGACATCTTTTCCCCGTGCTCTGGGCTAATAATTATCGGTTTCTTTTCTAGGTGACTAGGTGATCCCGGCGTGTCAAGACGAACCCAAGGACAGCGCCGGAATCAACATCAAGAGGAGCTGAGGTGAGTATTTCCAAGTTTTTATGTTTTTTTTAAAAGGTTTATTTACTTTTATTAAAAAAATGTTAAGGCTTATTATTATTATTAAATGCTTGAGAAACTTCACAAAGAGACTCAAGACATTGTAACCCTAGATACCCTAAAAGAAGCTTGTAAACAACTGCAAACAGAACTTTTAAAGGAATATAGTGAAGACCTCTAAAAACTTAACGCAAAAAAGTATACTTTTGGTCAAAAATCAAATATCTTGACTAATATTAGAGTAAAAAAAAAAACCCTGTGATAACACGATAGAACATGTTAAAGATAGAGCAGGAGTAGAAGTTTATAATCCTCAGAAAATACTTCAGGTATTTGCAATTCCGGTCTCTACAATTTAGAAAAAAAAGAAGTTTTGCCTAAACCAGATCTCAGTGAAATAAATAATCCTTCACCTCCCGAAAGTTGAATTTAGAAAAGGCAACATTTTTAAATTCTAGTTTTAGTGTTGAAAAGGTAACCAGGAGCATAAAAAATTTAAAAGGACGAAAGCAGAGGGCCCAAACAGCTTTTTAATTGAATATTATAGTGAGTTTGTAGATACTTTAGCTAAACCAATAACTAATCTCTTTTACAACTTTAGAGAGGGAGGGGGTATCTTAAAAGAAATGTTAGAGGCATAAATTATATCAATTACAAAAGCAGAAAAGGATAGACCTATATGCAAAAACTACAGACTAATCTATCTTCTTAATACAGACTTAAAATTCTTCTCATCAGCCATCGCCTGAAGACTAGAGCTGGTGATAGAGTCTTTCATAAATCGATGCCAAAAAGGCTTTTTGACAGAGTGCACTGGGATTTTACGAGGGTTGTTATGACCCAAATGGCCTCCTAGAGCTGATAAATTCACTTTAGGCTTTGGGAGGCATGATTATTAGGTTCTCTATACTGTCTACAATTGTAGTTTTGTATTTTGTGCCTGCGGTATACAATTTTCCAGAGTTTGGCTAAGTGTAAAATACTTAAACGGAAGTTGTATTACATCAAATATTGCCGAATGAGGAAAATACAACCCCCCCCCCCAACCCCGAATAGTCTCTTGCACTCTGTCTCTTTCCCTCCTTTCCTCTCTTTCTACGTTTCTTTCCTTTTTCTCAATTTCTTTCTCACTTTTTCATGTCTTCTAAAAAGATGACAGGAGAAGTTTATTAAGGGGAGAATTGTCTCCCTAAAATTTTTTAAGTATTTTGATTAAGTAAAGATTGCTCATGAAATTCCGTGGCCAATACATATGTAAATATTACAGCTGGGAAATGAAAATCCACACATTACTTTCGAGGTGAGCACCAAGAAATGATTTCCTCACAAGAGAAATTTTCCCACTCCTCCTGCCCTACCTTCAATCAGCTCCTTGCATGGGGATAACTAACCAGCAGACTTAAACTTTGACCTTCTCTCCAGGAAGGTACCCCCCAAGTATACTATACTAGGTCACACTGTTGCCCTTCTCACAACCCTCTTATGGGTCTCTGGCCTTTGGGCTGTGTGAAAAGAAAGGATGAAAAGGGCCATAGAATAGAAAATAACAATCTGGATTATTTGGATATTTATGCATATGTATGTATGTATTAAAAGATTAAAAAGTGTAGGGGGTCTAGCTCACTTGTGAGAGACACCATAGAGACGCAGATTCGGACTTGTATTTCCAAACTGATTCTACTTCCAGTCTTTATTTTCAGGTATATTTACAGGCCCAACATGTGCAGGCTCATAACCAACAAAAACAGAATACAAAACAAAAGACCTGCCCGTCTGGGCTCTAGCTAACACAGTAGCTTTTCCCTCTCTGTCTACTAAATACAAAATAAAGGCAATGGCAGTCTTTACCTTTAGGCTTGCTTTAATCACAGCATCACCTCTACCTGGTGTGGGTTAACAAGCTGCATTAAGGCTGCCCCAGAACCTGGATTAATCATCAATGACCATCCCTTTACCAAGCATAGGTGAATAACCTAGCAGGATTATAGATGTCATTGATGACCTTTCCAGCCACTGCCTTACACTAGGTATGCAGAAGCTTCTCTTAACATCAACTATCTTGTGTTGACCCCTCATCTCAGGATCTGGCATTGCACCATTTTCTTGTGGGTTTTGTTTTTACGGCTTTCACTGTGCACCCTTAATGAGATGTCTCCTATATTCTTTGGGTTAGTATTGTCACGGGTGCTCCTGAAACCCACATCTCGTGTCACAAGCGGCCCCCTGTGTCCCCTTGTTACGGCACCCCACCAGTCTTACCTCTCCGCGCTCCAGCGCCGTCTCTTGTTATCCGCCGCGAGTGTCCCCTCCTCCAAAGGCGCGCCGCCTCTGTGAGATTTAAAGGGACAACGCATCACTAATTGGAGCTGGCCAGCCTCTTCCTGTAACCCCTGCCGGATCTTTGCGCCTCATAGCCTTAGACAAAGCTTCCTACTGTGACTGTGGTGATTATCCATTGTGACCTCTGTTTCCGTTCCTGACCTTGATTCTCTGCTGCTTGTCTTGACCTTCTGCTACTTCCCGACTCTATGCTGCCTGTCCTGACCTCCTGCCTGACCACAACTCAGATTCTGTCTACCGATTCTGTACCTCGTCTAGGCCATCGAGCAAAGTCCCGCTTGTGATCGACCTGGTGGTATCTCGCCGCAGCAAGTCCAACGCGCTCTGTGGTGGACTCTGGTGAATACCGTATGCCACTTAGACTCCAGTCCCAGGTGTCAGCTTACTTCATCACTCGTGGTGGTTTAGTGGTTCCACCACCACCAAGGCTGACAGGTATGATCACAGGGATTCTAAATTTATATAGGTTTTTATAATGTTTTCATACATTTACAAAATCTTCTGGTGCTAATAACTTTTTCATACTTCAGAGTATGGAGCTATGTGTGGTTTCATTTTTTTTCGAGATGAGATGTTTTCAATGCTACCATTTTGAGGACTATACAGCCTTTTGATCACTTTTTCTTACTCTATAGAACATATTGAGAAACTTAATAGCAAAGTTGTCAGTAAAGCAGCCAAATATGATCTACTTTTTCTTGCCATCGCTGTGAAGGTTAAGAAGGTTTAATGGACAAAAAAAAAAGAAAAGAAATGACTAGGTCACAAATATCTGCATACTGACTTAAAGGAAACCTGTCATCAGGTCTCTGTCACTAGTCCTGTCACCTCTACCTGTTGGAGCAGCTCACAAGAATCCATCCCAGCCTTTATCTAGTTATTTCATACATTAATCATTGTAAAATCATCTTTTCTTTATTATGCAAATGAGGCAGGTCACATGGTCAGAGGCAGTGATGTCACCCCTGTTACCCCTCCCCTCTCCTCCCCCTGCTCATGTCTGTGTGTAATGTATAGTAAAGCATTGCTGGTGTCTGTGCTTTATCTGCTGACATGCTGCATCCTCCTCATACACATGTGTGAGACACAGACATCAGCTACACATGTACCTGACATGTTCTGCTATAACATGGCTGCCTGGATCTGTTGTATCTCTCCCATACACACACACAGGCTGCAGGGGGCGCCAGCACCAGAAAGCACATCATTATACAGCCTCACACCATTATACAGCCTCACACCATTATACAGACTGTCAGTCAAGCACTGGGGGTGTGGCTGTGCCTCCCACTCATGAATAAGCTGGACAGCTTGAATATGCTAATGACTCATTGGACATTTCACAGGTCATTTGCATACAGCTTTAGGACCTCATTGCTTAGGTTTACAGGCATGTAGAGGGACAATGACAGGATAGAGGCAATGCTCTCTAATGGCAGTTTATAAAAATATATATAGTTTATGGGGGTTATTTTGCCTGCCGGGTTCTCTTTAAAGTTCAATTTTTTTAGGTGTTTTGATAACTGCAGCTTAAGAGGAAATCAATATGATATGCTATTACTTTATGGTGGTGGGTTAACCTTGGCTATCCTGGTTGAAAATGCTTTATACAATAAAGTTATATACTAACTATAAAACCCAAGTACAAGTGGGAGTCATTTCAAAATGGGAAATAAAGATGGCGCTGGACGGCATGACGTGAGGTGCTCGTCACTGCCGCGTGCTCCGCCCCTCCCGGCCTCCCGGTGTTAGTGTGATCCCAGCGGAGATCCGAGCAGCATGCACTGGTGCTTGGATTCGTAACTGAGCACCGGCGGCCGCTGCTGCCAGTGTTGTAGGCAGCCTTTTTTGATGCCGGCGATGTACATTGGGTCCGCCTGTGTGCCCTGCAGACCCAAGTAACCGTCGCCGATTAAAGGGTTTCGGACGCTGCGGAGACGGACAGCAGGAGGAGAGTAGATGGCTTCCCGGTCCAGTCGTGCTAAGCCGTGACGGTCTGAACACCAGGACGGAGGACTAGCAGCTGGGCGGCACATGCTACCAATGGCGGTTCGCGGTTTTCACGCTTACAGGCTCTGAAGATCCAGCTGGGGAAGAGCATGGTGAGATTTACGTCCAATTTGTTATATGCCGCGATGAACCTGCGATATTGCTCCTGTGGTCCATCTGCTATTAACTACTGCTGGCAGAAGAGGAGTTTCTGGGCAAGGAGAGTTTTTGTACTTTACAGCTACTCTGGTAAATATCTCCCTTTCCAGGAGTATTCATTGTCTTCATTGTCATTAACTACATGTGACGTTTTTGGAGTACAAGTGTCTGAAGGTTAAACTAACAACTAAACTCCTGATTCGTTCCTGCCTTGGACGTAACCTGCCGCTGGGACACTGGCTTGTCTGCATTCTGGACTAACAAGCACTTTCTTATCCTTCTTATCCAATACTAACATGCACTAACATTTAGGGCAAGAAGCGGCTTTCACATTGCAGTGGTTTCTTCTTCTAAAGTGCCGCTTCCTGAGACCCTGGACTGGCTTACATTAGCTTCGGTCTTTGTTTATGCTGTGTATCTGGAGGTCAAAACTGTCTACTACTAAGCTGGACTAATACCTAATATCTAACCACTCTATATTGGACTAATAACTAACTATAAAACTGTCTGGATTTCAAAGCAGCTTAATGCCATTTACACTGCTCAAGCATGACACGCTATGGCTGTATGATGACTGTTCAATTTTCTCTGTTGTTATATGTCTTGAGGGATCACAGTGTCATAGTCAGGTCGTTAGTATTGCTTTTTTTCCTCTAGGATTACTGCCATCAGCAAACCGTTTGAATTAACATTTATTTTTTGGAATATTAAGGCTTCAGGGGTAGTTAATGTAAAAGTTTTGCTAGCCATTGATGTACTTAGGTCCTGGGGCCATACGTGTCTGTTTGGGTACTGGCTAAGTTATTGGATTTATTTATTCCTAAAAACAACAATGCCTCCTAAGGCGAACGTGAGGAAATCTGGGGGGGCCTAGAAAAAATGTGGAAATCACCCCCCTCCAAAACCAAGCAAGGCACCAAAGATACAGTTGAGGATGGGGCGACAGGGGGGGAGGGGAGTCTCAGCCTGGAGATCTTGCAAAGGGATGGTCTCCCTCAGGAACTAAACTCACTCTTGACTGAAATTTTGACAGCGGTTAGAGACACCAAAAGCTCAGTGGAGGACTCAAAGGCCACAATAGAGATTGTTAATGAACAGATCGGTAGCTTAAATGTAGACATTAAATTGATTTGTGAAGAAATCAATAAAATAAAGGAAAAGAGTAAGGACATGGTACAAAGTTACAAGAAATTGGAGCTACAGGTTAAAGATCTTAAAGTTGATTTGGACAAAGTTAAAAAGGAAAACACTGACCTACAGTTATGGAGGATAGGTCAAGGAGGTCGAATATAAGAATAGTGGGCTATCCGGAAGGAGATGAGCCTAGGGACCAATCCAAAATGATACAAAAATGGCTGGAAGACACCTTTGGGAGAGGAGATTTCTCTTCAGTTTTCGGCGTTGAGAGAGTGCACCGGGTCCCTTTTAAAAAATTGGCACCAGGCCCCCTGCCCCCCCCCTCCCCCAGAGGCATATTGGCCAAGCTAATTAGCTCTCAAGATCTAGACCTGATTATGAAAAAAGGTAGGGAAAAACAATATGCTTTGCTGTTTCCTTCTAAATTAAAGGTCATATTTAAGGAGCGAACCTGTTTTTTTACCAACCTAGAGGAAGCATCTGAATGGTTAGACAGACAAGGCATTCGAGTTTAAGGAGATATTGTTATGTTGGGAGGTTGGAAGGGTCCGGAAGGACGGCGTTGAGGTGTAAAGAGACCCGTTGAGAAGACGTAAGATGGGTCATGGTGGGGGATATGGGAACGGGGGTGGTGGGGGGATCCCCTCAGCAGGAGAGGGACAGGTTTTTTTTGGGGGGGGAGTTGTTTTTTTCTTCCTTTTCTTTTTCTTCCCTCTTTTTTTTTTCATTTGCGCTTGAATGGTTGATACTATCAGAATAGTGATGTGGAATATCCGGGGAGCTAGTTACTTGTTATTTGTTTATTAGAAACACATTTAATTGAAAATTATGCATACAGATTTAAGAAAAGGTGGCCGGTCCATGAAATACACTCTTTTGGTAGTATCTACTCGAGAGGGGTTACAGTTTTGATACACACAGACATTGATTTTGTTATATGTCAGCAGCGGGGTGATAAAGAGGGAAGATATATTTTTTTGTTTGGGAAACTTTATGGTAGTATGGTTATTTTAGCATTTATTTATATTCCCCCTTTTCTTTTAATGTACTTAAGGACCTACTTGTATTTATTGAAGATAAAGGAAACTGTGCCCTAATGATCATGGGTGATTTCAATGCCACCATGGACAATTGTCGAGATAGGATACCACTGGATAGTAAGCTAATGACTGTGGGCGGGGGTAAGGAGCCGCTGGCACGGTTTTGTGAAGAGTTAGAATGGATAGACGTTTGGCGTAGCTTATATGGCAATCGAAGAGCTTTTTCCTGCATGAGCCGATCTTATGGTACTTTATCCCGAATTGACCTCTGTTTAGTCAACTCAGGTTTCTACAAGATGACTCATAAAATGCCATACAAAACCTGCCTGATATGAGATCATAGCCCTGTTGTGATTTTGATGAGAAAGAATGAGGGAAAGAAAGTAGCTTTAGGCTGAATCCGTATTGGATCTCAATTCTTGAATCGCAGATCGATAATGAGAGTATTACCCAGGAATTCTGGTCCAAGAACTCTCAGGAGTATGACAGCAGAGTAGTATGGGACTCTTTTAAAGCATTTATTAGAGGAATATACAGCAATAACATCAGCTACGCGAGAAAGACTTTCGGAGCTAGCGAAAAAAGATTGAAGGAAGTTCTGGTGGCTGCAGAACAGGCGGTCATTTACTCACCTGGGGAAGAGAATAGACTAAAGGTTAATGATGCAAGGGTGCAGCTACAGGAGTTTTTAGACCAAAAAGCTCAGCATAAAACCTTCTTTCAGGGCCAAAGGTATTTTGTGGAGGGTAGTAAGACTTTCAAATTACTGGCAAATATGGTACAAATCTCTAGGGCTAATGGCAAGGCTATCGGGATGGCACTATTAAGAATACCTCGGGACAGATTGCACAGGTGTTTAGCAGGTTTTATTCAGATTTATATAGAACACAGACAGTTGCACAAGGGATAGAAATTGATCATTTTCTGGGGAAGGTGTTATTTCCGACAATATCTCAAGCCCAGAGGGAGCACTTGGACTCTGAATTAACGTTGGAGGGAGATCTCAGAAGCACTAAATTTATGTATCAGAGACTCCACCCCAGGTCCCGATGGGCTCCCCTTCAGCTTTTATAAGAAATATGAGAAAGTACTGCTCCCCCGGTTGCTGGAAACATTCAAGGCAGGGTTTCTCTCTGGCTCGGTATCTGGGACTATGGCGGAGGCCAACATTATACTCATTCCCAAGAAGAGAAAAGACGTGTTGGAAGTTGGCTCGTTTCGCCCGATATCGTTATTAAATTATGACTTAAAAATATTGGCGAAGGCTTTGGCATGTAGATTACAAAAGGTAGTCCAGGACACTGTACACAATGATCAGTAAGGGTTTATCCCTAACAGAAGGATTAGCGAATGCATGCTTAGGATTTTTTCAGCCATAGAAATGGGCTGGGGGGAACTCCGTTTCATCCTATCTTTGGACGCGGTTAAGGCGGAGTGGAGCTTCCTCTGGAAAGTGCTGGCTAAGTTCGGCATATGGGACAGATTTATTGGTTTTGTAAGAAGAATGTATAGTTGTCCCTTAGCTAGAATAAAAGTGGTGGACTTCTTTTCTGAATTTTTCTCACTATCTTGGGGCACCCGTCAGGGGTGCCCGCTATCCCCGCTCTTATTTGCTTTTATATAGAAGCCCTTGCAATTATGATTAGGGAGGATCCTGGGATTAAGGGGGGAGGGGCCTGTGGCATAAAGGACAAGATTTGTCTATCAGCAGACGATATGGTATTATATCTCAGTGATTCCCTGCAATCTGTCCCGAGAGTATTTGAGCTAGTTAAAGAATTTGGTAGATATTCTGGGTTGGACATCAACTGGCAGAAGTCGATACTCTTGCCATTATGTCCAGAGGTCCAAGCATACTTTTCTAGTAGTAACTTATTACTGTGCATGGACCAGTTTAAATACTTGGGAACGATGGTTACTAGAAGATTAAGTGACTTTGAGGGCACTAACCTAAAACCCTTGCTTCAAGAGGTTAGGAGCAAGGCAGCGACTTGGAGCAAAATGCCGCTTACAGAAGCTGACAAGATCGGTGTAATTAAGATGATCCTACTCCCCAAGATTCTGTTTACACGGTCTGCCTGTCCAATTTGGATAGACGAAAGTTTTTTTAAATTACTGGAGGCTATATTGAACGATCTGATATGGGGCAGAAAGCGAGTCAGAATAAAGATGAGTTATCTATATAAAGCAATAGGAGAAGGGGGTTTAGGCATACCGTTTTTTAAGGGATATTATTTGTCAGCCCAGTTAGGAAACTTTGTCAAATGGGAGATTAACTCAATTTTAGTAAATCTGGTAGGACTGACGGAGGGTAAAGTTGGCAGCATTTTTGAGTTACTAGAGTCCTCTTTGCTTCTTGAGCCACCATTTTCAAAATTGGATATTTGTAATTCTTTCCATAAGTCCTGGTTAGAACTGAAGAACATGCTAAGTGTTCAAGGTTTCCTAGAAGAGTCACCTCTGTGGCTTAATGACAATTTGCCAGGCCTTAAAATTGCTACCGGACAGTGGGTTCTGGGTTAAAAGAGGTGTGAAGTACATATCACAAGTAGTGTGTGAAAATAAGGTCATTTCGTTTGAACAATTAAAGATGAAACACAGGTTGCAAGGGAATGATTTATTTAGGTATATGCAACTGGCACATGCACTGAAGAGGGGTAAACACACGATTAAATTAAAGAAAGAATCACAGGAGTGTTTGGAGCTGGTCAGAACAGTCACAAGCACTACTAAAATAGTATCTAAAATTTATTTGAAGGAGTATTCAAATAAGTTTGTTCACGTGTCTATGATAAAATGGCAGGAGGAGATTGGGGCACTCGATAGTATTGAATGGGGGAAGACATATAGGAATATGAAGGGTTGTTCACTCAACTGGAATTTTAGGGTGATACAGTTTAGTATGGTTTATAGAATCTATTACACCCCGGCACTATTATATGGAATGAAAGTCCGTGAAGACTCAAGATGCTATAAGTGTAATAGGCCTGATGCCAGCTTCTTGCATGTAGCTTGGGAGTGCCCTGCGATGAGGGAATTCTGGCTAGAAGTCTTTGAATATACATCTGGTAATTTGGGCTGGGAATGTGTTCCATCAGTCAGAACTGCTATTCTCGGGTTAATTGATTATGAGGGGGTTGCTAGGGCTGAAAAAGATCTAATAGCAAGGGTGATGAATCTAGCATTAGTCTCTGTAGCTCGCAAGTGGGGAGCCAAGGAACCTGCTTCAAAGGCACTTTGGTACAATGTAACACTAAGAGTGGTTTAATACGAGAAAATATGTTGCAAGGCGGAAAGGCGGACAACTAAATGGGAAAATATTTGGTCCAAATGGCATTAAGAATAAGAGGGGTGGGTTTTCTTTTTTTTTTTCCCTTTCCCCTTGTGGGGGAAGGGGTGGGGGGGGGGGAAAAGGGGGGGGGGGGGTTAGGTGGGTAGTTGTTGTACATGGTCCTCTGCTGTTAATAATTCGGGGGACCCTGCTGAATTAAGCTATCTGACTTATAATATGGGTAAAATTACAGCTATGCAATAGTTGTATGAACTGTCTTTATGAGGAATATTTCTGTATAAGTATTGGTTCAACAACTAATCTTAGATGTAGTGTACGGTTGTCTTATGTATTATGTGAAATACTGAATAAAGAATTTTCCTGTTTAAAAAAAAAAAAAAGGGGAAATAAAGAATAAAATGTGTTATAGTTCTCACACACACAAAATGTTCACCAACCTCAATCATAACTGCAGGGAAAGGAAAATGCACACAAGACTTTTCATACGAGGACTGAGCATCATGAAGTGATTTCTTTCACCTTAATTTATAACAGAGACTTTTAGTTTTGCCATCTTTACCAGGAGCCAGTAGTCAGTGCTCCTCCTGCTAGGGCCCCACATTAACCAGAAACTTGCATATGGACCAGCAAACGGTATCTTCGACAATGTGTCCATGAAGAACCTCTCCGCTCTGCTTGCTTATACCTAGTATAGGTTCCTGGCCATGTGTGGCAAGGATGAAAGGTAAAGGGGCTACAGGAAAGATGACCCTTCCTAGTATGTTCTGCCCATCAATCACCGTCTTTGCTTGTCCTCTCCATTCATCAGGTCTGCAGACAGGGAATTCTTCCTTCTCTATCTGCCCTTGGGAAGATGCAGTAATATGTTCATTTATAGTGAGTGAACAAATAAACTTGAACACCCTTTGTCATTGGACGGGGCTGTGACTTTTGTCTTTGCCACAATTCAGATGATCACAAGGTAATTCAAGATGCCAAAAAAGTACTATTATCGGTGATAGCAGAAAAAAGAGGAGAAACTGGCTAGACTGGCTCTGACCTTACAACGGAGCACTTCTCAATAGGACCAAAGTAACCTGGTGTCATAAAAAAAATGGAGGACAGGCCCGTGTATCTGCATGGGAAACAATAGGAATTGTTCCAGCACTCCCGTATCTTCTTAAAAATTAGTCTTTATTTCTCATATCATCAGGTAACAGCCATCCATACTGATCAGTTTACATGTATCAGACTCAATAATAACATCACTGGTGACAGGTGACATTTTGTTATCATAAATCACATAGGGGGGGATGTATCATTGGTTTAGCAGTTTTTTTTTGGCATAGTCCCTCCAAATTACACTCATCAGTGCATCCTCAGACTTTACACAGAGAATGACAGTATGCCCCCAACAGGTTTGGAAGGGTTCAGGTGATGGAATATTTTGAGAAGAGACCCAAAGACCCATGTCGCTCCTCAGGACCAGACCCCGTCCAATGAACCGGATGCTGGATGATAGTGCAGACACAAATCCAGAATTTTTTTCCTCTTCAACACCCAGTTCATTCTGGACCCCAATTGGAGCTGGTGGATTAAACACCAGCACTGGGGTCCTGGGTTCAAGTCCCAGGGTCAACATCTGCAAATAGTTTGTATGTTCTCTCCGTGTTTGCATGGGTTTCCTCTGGGTCCTTGGGTTTCCTCCCACACTGTAAAACATACTAGTAGGTTGATTAGATTTTGAGCCCCATTGGGGACAGGGACTAATGTGACAAGCTCTGTGCAGCGCTGCGTAATCTGCGTGCGCTATATAAATAACAACTATTATTATTACTGTACAGAACCATTGTAACATGGACAAAACCTATCCAGATAGAACCTTGATGCACAAGTTCACAAGTTGGGTGAATATAGGTGAAGGGCAAAGAGGTTGTGTTTTGTACAATTAAAGCGTCACTTCTATCGGTTAAATAAAATACAAGTTCTTTGTTTTAGTACAAAGAATGAAACAGATGTCAGCACAAATTATCCCACTGATACATTGGCTCATCATCTAAGCTCTAATAGCAGGGAGCCCCAGCAGGGGGTCCCCTAACGAAATGAAAAAAGAAGAATTTGACACTCTTCTTTTAAATGCTTATTCAGGTAACACTTACCATGCTATTGTACAGCACCTTCCTGCATTAAAGGGATGTTCCCATTTCACAAAATGAATGTTAATGTTTTTACAATTTACACAATTTTCCAAGTTACTTTCTGTTTCAATTCCTCACAGTTTTCTAGATCTCTGCTTGCTGTAATTCTATAGAAAGCTTCTATGTTTACGTCAAGTGGACAGAAATCTGACCATGGTCACACAGGTGCACAGCTCGTTATATCACAGAGAGTAATCAGAGCTGTGGGATATAACGAGCCGATGGTCAGATTTCTGTCCACTGGAAATAGAAGCTTCCTATAGCAGGATCTAGAAAACCATGAAAAATTGATACAGAAGGTATATTGGAAAATTGTATAACTTTTCACTATACAAACAATAACATTAATTTGCTGAAATGTGAATACCCCTTTAACCCGTCACAGAGCTTTGAAGGGTGTATGAAGAGGGCTCACGGGCTGAGCCCTCTTCATACAGAGATGGGCTTTGCTGCATATCGCAGCAAAGACCCATCGCTAACACCTGCAGTCTGTGCTTGCACCAATCGCGGGTGTTAACCTGTTGTTTGCCGCCAGCGGCACTGTAAGCATGGCGGCGCATGGGTGCCGCCATCTTACCTCCGATCGCTGCTCCCCCAAACGTCATCGGGGGCGGCGATCTGTTGCCGTGGTAGCCTCGGGTCTTTGTTTGACCCGAGGCTTAATGGCTTCTGCATATTCATTACAATGAGCCAATGGCTCATTGTAATGTATACTGTGCAGAAATGCCATGTACTGCAATACAGTAGTATTGCAGTATATGGTAGGAACGATCAGACCATCTAGGGCAGTGATGGCGAACCTTTTAGCAACCTATTTATTGCGAGGTGCCAACCAAAAATTAAAGCAATTAAAACTTATTGCTCCCTGTCCTTCAACAACTTTTAATCATATTGGCCTCCTGAGGACAGCAACACAGTAGAAAGATGGAAAATGTTAGCTTCTTTCTGAAAGCAGCATGTTTTAAGTTGCTTGGAACTGCAGGAAGATTCTTTGAATCCTGTCTGGTGTGCTGGGGCGATGGCCTGGGAGCCCACAGAAAGGGCTCTGAGTGCCGCCTCTGGCACCAGTGCCATAGGTTCGCCACCACTGATCTAGGGCTAATGTACCCTAGATGGTCTAAGATATAGGGGGAAAAAAACAGAAAAAAAAAAGTTTAAAAAATGTGAAAAATTTATAAAATATTAAAAGTTCAAATCACTCCACTTTCCCTAGAACTGATATAAAATGTAATACATAGTAAAAATCACAGACACATTAGGTATCGCCGCGTCCCAAAATGCCCGATCTATCAAAATATAAAAACGGTTATAACCGGCAGTGATCTCCAAGACGAGAAATGGCGCCCAAATGTCCGAAATGTGACTTTTACACCTTTTAATGACATAAAAAAATGGGGAAAAAAAATTATCAAAATGTCGCACAGTCCTCAAAACGGTAGCAATGAAAATGTCAACTCATTTCGCAAAAAATGACATCTCCCTCAGCTCCGTACACCAAATTATGAAAAAGTTATTAGCATCAGAAGATGGCAAAAAATTTTTTTCTTTTTTGTACACCGTTTAATTTTTGAAAATGTATGAAAACGCAATAAAACCTGTATAAATTTGTTATCACCGCGATCATACCAACCAAAGAATAAAGTAGAGGTGTTATTTGGAGCGCAGAGTGAAAGTCGTAAAAACTGAGCCCACAAGAAGGCGACGCACATGCAGGGTTTTTTTTTTCAATTTTTCCACATTTGGAATTTTTTCCCGGCTTCCCACTACATGGCAGGGAATAATAAATAACATCACGGGAAAGTAAAATTTGTTACGCATAAAATAAGCCCCCACACAGGTCTGTACACGGAAAAATGAAAAAGTTATTGATTTTTGAAGATGAAGAGCTAGAAATGAGTGAAAATATCCTGTGTCCTGAAGGGGTTAACACTATCCAGCCCATGTTGTCAGGTCATTGTTATCTGATAGTTTAGCCTCTTGCCTAGCACATTACCCTGCAGGGATGGTAGTTGTGTCTGTGCATTAGATAGGACACCTGTAAGAGAGGAGGACGCATCATTTCTTTAGGGGGCCCCTCCTGTACCAGCAGAGGACATGGCTCCCCAAACCATCACTGATTGTGGAACCTTCACACTAGACCTCAAGCAGCTTGGATTGTGCCTCTCCTCTTCCTCCAGACGCTGGGACTTGGATGCAAATTTTGCATTTTATTTGGAAATCAATCTAAAAAAAAAAACAAAAAACATTGGACCACTGAGAACGGTCCAGTTCTGTTTCTCCTTGGCCGAGGTAAGACGCTGCTGGCGTTGTCTATTGGTCAGGAAGGTTGCACTTGTATCCAGGACATGGGCTACGTCTGTGTGTGGGGGCTCTTGATGCACTTCAGCAGCAGTTCTATCATTATGAATAGGGACCATATGACTACATTTATGAGAAATTATCTTCACACAAGTAATATTTTTTTAAATAGCATCTAATTGATGTATATACACGGCAGATTAATGAAACAGGATGTGAATGCCCAGACGAGACTACCCCTTTAAGTTCAGTAGTTCTATGCTTCAAACAGTATTTTCTACAGAGCTACGCGGCGAGGCTGTCAGAACAAACTTGCTTGTGTAACCCGGTCTGAACCCAATATCGTTCATAAACAAAAACAGTAGTTACTTACCGGTAATGATGTTTCCTCGAACCACGACGGCACCAACCAGAGAGAGGGATCCGCTGACATCATCTATTGTCAGTAGTGATGTAATGATGGGTCAGTGTTATCTATATAGAGGTCATTGTACAGGGAGGAGGAGGAGATAAGCTGTGACATCATCTATTGTTAGTAGTGATGTCATGATGGGTCATTATGATGGTAATGATGGTGATGTAATGTGATGTGATGTAATGATGGTTCACTGTTATCGATATAGAGGTCATTGTACAGGGAGGGGCGGGAGATAAGCTGTGACATCATCTATTGTCAGTAGTGATGTAATGATTGGTCACTGTTATTTATATAGAGGTCATTGTACAAGGAGGAGGAGGAGATAAGCTGTGACATCATCTATTGTCAGTAGTGATGTAATGATGGGTCAGTGTTATTAATATAGAGGTCATTGTACAGGGAGGGGGAGGAGATAAGCTGTGACAACATCTATTGCCAGTGATGGGTCAGTACAGTAGTGGATTATAATATAGGTGATCCTAAAACTGCAGATTGAAAGCAGGCAGAAGGGACACATCCTCCATTCCCCAAGCGTGGTTCCAGTATCTTATGTAGGAAGTGAATTCCAGACTTGTGGACTTGTAATATACATACAGCCCAGGGCCCATGGTAGTCTTAAGCCACCCAAGGGTCAATGGTGATATATATATATAGACAGAAAAATTTAGAGAATTTAAGAAAATATATTAGATAATTGTATAACATCTCATGATATTAATTTATTTTACAGAACTGAGAAAACCCTTTGGATTAGTCACTATAGTGTGATGTGTTGTAGTGCTACCCAAAATGGCTGCCACTGTTGAACTGACCCATCAGAGCCCCCAGTGGGTCTAGGCTCTTACACAATGATGAGCCCCAGACAGGGGCGTAACTAGGAGAGTATGAGGCCCCCTTAGCGGATTTCTACATGGGACCCCTCTTTCCCTCAAAAAAATATGCACATTTGTAAAATGGCACTCATTTATATACTCCAATACACATAAATAAAGTTAATACAATGTTATACACAGACACACATTCATACACTTATACATACATTATATACAAGCTCATCGGGGCTATTTTATCAGGGCTTCTGTGCCAGAATACTGGTGTTGAAGTCCTGAAATAACTCCAAATGCTAGCATATTGCGGGGGAGTGGTCCGGCACGGGACAAAAACTTAGGCCTCTTTATCTATCCAGCTGCGCCAGAGGGAAGACGGGCCTCTTATGTTATATATAACCCCAATAAAGTATATACACACACATACATTTATACACACCTACACCATATACACATTATATACACATAGGAGGAGATTTATCATACACCGGCCTCTTAATGTATCCTGCGGGATGCGTAGCCATCAGCAAAACTATGCCAGGTGGACTTTCTTTCACACAAAAAACCTGAGAACAAAAGTTTGCAGGTTTTTGAAAAGTCTGCAGACACAAGGTAAGAACTCCCCATGCCTGCCTACTCTGTTGGCAGCTGTGCTCCTCTGCACCCACATGGCGCGGAGGTAGCGGAATCGCATAATAATTGTAATCTAATAATAATTGTAAATTCTTGCAGTGCGCAAGAATTTGTGATTATTTCACTGTTTCTTCGTTACAATACTGGCTTAGAAGCAGTAATAAATTTCCCCCATATTATATACACATGGTATACATACATTCTGTACATGTACATGTACATTATGAACACATAATACACACAGACATACACACCCTATATGCACATACATACCGGATAAACACACCATATAAACACATACAGTATATAGACATCATACACACGTACAGTATGGTATACATACCATACATCTTACTCATGCACATACAGAACATACTCACATACATACAGTATATAGACATCATGCACAAATATGTATATACACTGCTAAAAAAATTAAAGGAGAACTCAAATAACACATCCTAGATCTGAATGAATGAAATAATCTCATTGAGTACTTTGTTCTATACAAAGTTGAATGTGCTGGCATCAAAATCATCAATGGAAATCAAATTTATTAACCAACGGAGGTCTGGATTTGAAGGCACCCACAGAATTAAAGTGGAAAAACACACTACAACAACTTTGATGTAACTTTTATGTAATGTCTGTAAAACAAGACAAATGTATTGTATGTGGCCTCCACATGCCTGTATGACCTCCCTACAACGCCTTGTCATTCTCCTGATGAGGTTGTGAATGGTTTTCTGAAGGATCTCCTCACAGACCTGGACTAAAGCATCCACCAACTCCTTATAAGTTGTTGGAGCAACATGACGTTGGTGACATGATGTGCTCAATCGGATCCAGGTATGGGGAACAAGCAGGCCAGTCCATAGCTTCAATGCCTTCATCTTGCAGAAACTGCTGACACACTCCAGCCACATGAAGTCTAGCATTGTCCTACATTTGGAGGACCCAGGGCCAACCGCACCAGCATATGAGCTCACAAGGGATCTGAGCATCTAATCTGGATACATAATGGCAGTAAGGCTACCTCTGGCGAGCACATGGAGGGCCCTCCAAAGAAATGCCACCCCACACCATTACTGATCCACTGCTAGACCAGTCATGCTGGAGGATGTGGTGAATTTGCCAATCCTGGCGTTCTCTGGCAAATGCCAAGCATCCTGCGTGGATTTGGGCTATGAGCACAACTCGCATCTGTGGACGTCAGGCCCTCATACCATTCTCATAGAGTCAGTTTCTAACTGTTTGTGCACACACATTCACATTTCTGGCCTGATGGAGGCCATTTTGCGGGGCTCTGGCAGTGCTCTTTTTGAGAAAGATGGAGAACTGGTCGGGAGCAGATGAGGGGCACATCACTGTGGCAGGGACAGACTGCAAGCTGCAAAATTTTAACTTGTCACCTCAAAGATCCCCAGCCCAACACTGGTGGTAGCACATATGCTGCATTTCCCAATCTAAAGAAGAGCTAATGTTGGGTTTTCTGAGGCTAGGCCTTCCTACAAATGAAAAATTCCCGTTTGGACGTGGACAAGACTAGAGCCTGGTGGAAGTCTTAGTTATTTCCAGTAGACCTTAGTGTTTGGATTACCACAGATTGGGGTGTATAAGTAGAAGAGAATTTCAGAAAATTTCAGGTTTTAAGACAGCAAATCAGGATGTTCAGTCTCCAACTAAAAAAATAAACCTTTACATATAATAGCATGCATCTCTAAAGAAGCGAGACGACTTTTCAAGAAGGCATTTTTTACATCAATATCAATCTTTGAACTTTATGGACTATTTTTCCATATTAAGTGTTTGGTTGGTCACCTGTCAAATATCTGTCCCCCGTTTACATGATCCCCTTTTAGGGACTTCAAAGTAATTGTCTGCTGAGGATTTAAGACAATGTAAGGTATATATTGACAGTCTGGGTGTTTTAAATGTTGTTAGACTCCAGGATCATCCCTGAGGCAACAGAGAGATTAGAAGACATCAGGTGGCCCCAGTAGGATGAAATGCAAACAAAATGCATTAATTGAAAACTTTATTGACCATCCTCATGATGCAAGACATGTTTGTATACCTCAGAATCAACAAATTTTAATATCAGTCTAAAGGATAAGACCTCATGACTGCACACTTTAAATTCTATTGAAATCCAGACTTTGGAGTCTTCGCAAGAGAACACATTGAGAAGATACAGGATGGATCCCGTCTCCAACAAGTCTTACCATGAACATGAGGTTGATCCAAAGGTTTTCCTTGATGTCTATTGTTCACCGGGTATTGATCAAGCAATATATGATGAAATTACTATATTCCCAATGAAAACCCTTCAGAAGCTGATGTCTTCGGGTAAGGCGTTGTGGCTTTATAGGTGTATATCCATATAAGAAGTCGGTCTAATAAGGGGTTCACATATCTTACCCTGACAAGCCATAGTGCTATCTGGGTAGAAGTAAATGTTCATTGTCATGGCTATCATTCATTTTGCTACCTTGGTTCTGTGATGTCCATATGGTTTTCTAGTATCAGGTTTTTTCCTGCAGACACATATTTTGGCAGATAATTCTGTGCCTCATGTTATAGACATGTGCTACTTAAAGGGAGCCTTTCACCAGGTTTTACCCCACTAGTCTAGCAGCACCTTCAAGAAGGGTATGAGATGTAATTTCTAAAATCTAGTTTACCTATAAAAAAAAAAATCTCTTCTTAAGTCATATGCACTTTTGTCACTTTAGATATCTTGGCTTCTATAGCAGGTAAAACTGGTATCAGGTTAATGACGACATTTTATCTTTCAAAATGCACCAGGCTTGTGCTTCTGTGTGCTGCAGAAATACAGGCACGGAGAGACATAGTATGCAATGCAAGCTGTAGATAAAAATGCAAGTCCTGCCTATTTCGTTAACTGCTTCAGTGGCGGATTAAGTGTCCCTTGGGCCCCAGGCTGCACACATGACTAGGGTCCCCCAGCGTCCAAACCAACATGCACCCGGATGTTAGAACTTAAGTACTTCTATATCCTCCAGATCCCCAATTTCGTACGCTTCATTTTAATTATGAACTTTCCACATGCTCTTATAACCCATCTATTTTGGAAAACCAATCACATTCCATAAATGCATGAAACCCCCCACCCTGATTATTGTCCAGACCAGATCTCCCATACAGGGTAGGAGATGTGGATGCTGCCCCTGGATGCCTGGCCTCTGTGCTCTGCAGCTGAGCTCCCCCTCATACTGTAAATACTTGCGTAAAAGCCAAGGATATCTAATTTTACCACACAATAAAAATGGAAAAGTTATAGCCCCAGGGTAGGAAATGCAGCTGTTATTCTAATAAAATGTCTACAGCAGAGTCCCCCTTTACAGAAATGTCCTCCAGCAGAGTCCCCCTTTACAGAAATGTCCTCCAGCAGAGTCCCCCTGTCCAGAAATGTCCTCCAGCAGAGTCCCCCTGTCCAGAAATGTTCTCCAGCAGAGTATCCCCTGTCCAGAAATGTCTTCCAGCAGAGTCCCCCTTTCCAGAAATGTCCTCCAGAAGAGTCCCACTTTCCAGAAATGTCCTCAGCAGAGGACTCCTTTACAGAAATGTCCTCAGCAGAGTCCCCCTGTCCAGAAATGCCCACAGCAGAGTCCCCTTTCCAGAAATGTCCACCAGCAGAGTCCCCCTTTCCAGAAATGTCCTCCAGAAGAGTCCCCCTTTACAGAAATGTCCTCAGCAGAGTCCCCCTTTACAGAAATGTCCTCAGCAGAGTCCCCCTTTACAGAAATACACTCCAGTATAGTCCCCCTTTACAGAAATGTCCTCCAACAGAGCCCCCCTTTACAGAAATGTCCTCCTGCAGAGTCTCCCTTTTACAGAAATGTCCTCCAACAGAGCCCCCCTTTACAGAAATGTCCTCCTGCAGAGTCTCCCTTTTACAGAAATGTCCTCCAACAGAGCCCCCTTTTACAGAAATGTCCACCAGGAGGGTCCCCCTATACATAAATGTCCTCCAACAGAGTCCTCCTTTACAGAAATGTCCTTCAGCATAGTCCCTCTTTACAGAAATGTTCTCCAACAGAGTCCCCCTTTTCATAAATCTCCTCCAGCATAGTCCCCCTTTTCATAAATCTCCTCCAGCATAGTCCCCCTTTACAGTAATGTCCTCCAACAGAATCCCCCTTTACAGAAATGTTCTCCAGCAGAGTCCCCCTTTACAAAAATGTCCTCCAACAGAACCCCCTTTTACAGAAATATCCACCAGCAGGGTCCCCCTATACATAAATGTCCACCAGCAGAGTCTCCCTTTACAGAAATGTCCTTCAGCATAGTCCCTCTTTACAGAAATGTCCTCCAGCAGAGTCCCCGTTTACAGCAATGTCCTCCAGCAGAGTCCTCCTTTACAGTAATGTCCTCCAACAGAATCCCCCTTTACAAAAATGTCCTCCAGCAGAGTCCCCCTTTACAGAAATGTCCAACAGCAGAGTCCCCCTTTACAACTTCCCTATTGCTCATAAAGACCGAGTGGAAATAATAACATGTACCAGATACTGTCAATTGGGTGTCTGACCCGGACACTTAATCATGATGCACAATCTTGAAGGAGTGGGTCGCAGTGGCTTAGCATATATCACAAAAGGATTGGATTTAGTGGGGTTCTTCGTGTGGTGAGGATAGTAGAGCAAATAGTGGTAGGAGCGAATAAGTGACAGTAAAAAGCAGAAGCAAAGATAGAAGAAAGCTCCCGCAGTGTGCGGAAGTTGGGACCCGGAGTGGAGCCTTCTACCTGACCCGATCCAGGTGGAAGGATTCCCTAATACACCCTGATAACCTTAACTCCTAAATGACTGCCACCCCAAACGGAAACTGTCCCAAATGGGCACACTATCCCTAAGGTACAACAATTCCACAGTAGAGATAGGTATGTCCCAAAAGGAGATAACAATCCCTGTCAAAATATGATGTACGGGTCTAATAACTAAAAACTAATAATAACTTTTTCATACTTTGGTGTACGGAGCTGTATGTGGTAATTTTTTGCCACGTTTGATGACGTTTTCAATGCTACCATTGTAAGGGCTGTATGGTCTTTCAATCACTTTTTATAGATTTTTTTTTATGTTTTTCAAAATAGCAAAAAAATAGCATCAGACATTTTGAGATGTGGCAATACCTATTATGTTAATAATTTTTACTGTTTATTTATATTTAGATGAGTTCTATGGAAAAGGGGGTGATTTGAAATTTTTTAAAAAATTATTTTTTATATTTTTTTATTTTACTTTTATTTAACTTTTTTAATTTCTTTTTTTTTTACTATTTTCAGACCCCCTAGAGTACTTTAACCCATATACTACCGTATGGCAGTATATGGGGATATTCCTCATTATTCATTAGGGGCATTTCCCAGGGGCATTTACATGGTCAACACTCGTGATCGGTGTCAGCACCAACAGCGGATGTTACCGATTGACAACCGGTTAGTAAGGGCTTAGCCCCCCTCTCCATACACCTGCAGCCGTCATGTGATGTAATAACACGTCACATGTCGGTAAGCAGTTAACGCTCCCCATCCTTCCTCTAAGCCTGACTCATCTCTGACAAAAGAAGACTGTTCTCATCTCATTTTCATATGACAAAGTAATTGGCTGCATGGCTGCATATTTAAGAATAATGTAATGTAAAGTATATATTTTACATTCATTTTTCTGGCAGTCTTGTGATTTTAGACTTCTGAGTCAACCCTGAGGTAAGAGGGAGCTTAGGATCAGGTGGCCCCGGTACGATGAAAGGCAAATAAAACTGAAAGTTTATTCACAATCCTCATGACTGAAGACATGTTTGTTCACCTCAAAAACAACAAATTGGTAAACGGTGAGAAATTTATAGGTAAACGGGTGAGATTTCACATAAAAGATGGAATTCTTTCGTCACGCCTTAGAGACACAGAGTAGGGAAACAGATCTAACTTCGCTCGCATTTGATTCTTAACCACTTGGGGACCTCTGAGGACACAAAAGGCTTTGTCTCTCCAGTCTGCAAGAGACTGTTGAGTTCTTATCACGAACAATTTCCTCTACATGTCAAAGCAAAATGGGAGGAGGATATTAACCCCTTAGCGCTTTGTGGCAGATATATCAGCCACGGAGCGCAGTGACTTAGCGTTCAGGGGCGGAAATATCCGTCACGGAGCTGATGCCTGGTCGGCTCTGGATTGGAACCGAACCAGTATCGGGAAACACGGGGTAACTAATAGCTGGCACCCCAATGTAACACTCGCCACACTAGCCAAAAACGTAACAATGTTATGCCACTTGGAAGACGGTGATGCACACGGTGATTTTTCCCCACATTATGGTTTTATTTGACAAATTTAGTAAAATGTAAGAAAATATATTCAAGTTTGTTATCCCCGTAATCGTATCGACCCATAGAATAAAGATAACATGATTGTTAGGCTAAACGGTGAACACGAAAAAAAAAAAGTCAAAAACCCAGTACAGAATTGATGCTTTTCTGTTCCTGCCCTCAAAAACGAGTTCCTAAATTTTCAACAATAGGTGATACCAACCCCAAAATGGCAACACTGGAAAAAGCATCTCATCCCGCAAAAAAAGTGCCATCACATGGCCCCAATAACAAAAATTTTATAGCCTACAAAAGGAGGCAACGAGAAAACTAGAATCCTGGCAGCTGCAGGGCTCCTTCCCTTCTGCGCCTCGCTGTGCTCCCATAAAACAAGTAACATCCACATGTGGGGGTCGCTGCACTCAGGAGAAATTGCAGAACAAATTGTATGGTGCGTTTTCTATCTTTATCTTTTGGAAATGTGTAAATTTTAGGGCTAAATGAACGTATAACCGGCACAATTTTACCATTGTAAATTTCACCTCCATTTTGATTCAATTACTATGAATATCTCAAGGGGTTAACGATCTTCCTAAAAGCAGTTTGAGGGGTGCAGATTTGGAAATGGGTTGATTATATGGGATTTTGATGCTAAATATGTAAAATTTCATTCAAAACAGTATTTATCCGCAAAAGAGTAAATTGTGAAAATACGGAAAATCGCTATTCGATTCGTAAGCTGCACAACATCAAAATATATTATCCAGACATTTAAAAAATTATGAAAATGTAAAGTAGACATATGGGAAATGTTATTCAGCAACTTATTTAGGTGGTAAATCTATCTACCTGAAAATGTAATGATTTCGAATTTCAAAAAAGTTACATTTTTCAAAAAATTCTGAATTTTTTTTTTTTGGAAAATAAACGCAAAACTTATCAGCCAACAATTTCCAACTAAAATGAAGTACAACATGTGGGGAAAAACAATCTCAGAATCGCTTTGATAAGTAACAGAGTTCAAAAGTTATAACCATATAAAGCAACGCAAGTCAGAATCCAAAAAATGGGGCTGAGCCTTAAGCTGTAAAATGGCTGCGTCCTTAAGGGGTTAATAACAATAATAATCTTTATTTATATAGCGCCATCAAATTCCATAGCGCTTTACAGATTATGGGGGACATATACAAATAAAATAAGACATTACAGAGTAATAACATTCATCTGAAACAATAGGAGTGAGGGCCCTGCTCACGAGAGCTTACAGTCTGTGACGAAGAAGGGGGTGACACAGGAGGTATAAGAGCTTGTATAATGGTCCAGCCATTTTTTATAATGGCCTCCATCTTATATACAAAGTCCAAAGTCAATGGGACTGCAAAGAAGCCTGAAGCTTGGTAACTGGCATTTTACGGATAAAAGACAGGGGGAGTATGCAGAATTGGTTAATAAAGAGAGATACATTTGAATGCAGTTAGCTAATTGATAGGCCTCTCTAAATAAATGGGTTTTAAGAGCATGTTTGAAGTTTTGTGGGTTGAATGATATAAGAGAAAAGAGGTGCAGCATTATGAGGAGCTTTGTGGATGAGGGATATTAATTTAAACTGTATTCGGACTGAGACAGGCAACTAGTGCAGTGACCGGCACAGACTGGAGGAATAAGTGTCGTGTTTGGTCTGAAATATAAGACTGGCTCCTGCATTGAGATGGAATTTGAAGACAAATTGGTAGAGAGTTACAGTAGTCTAGATAAGAGTGAGGTTTTAGAGGTTTCAATTGTAAGAAATGGTTGGATTCCAGAATTGTTTTTAAGGTGCATCCGGCAAGAGCGAGCAACAGATTGAATATAGGGTGCAAAGGAGAGGTCGGAGTCCAGGTCAGAGTCCTGTTGCCTCGGGGTTATGGTGACATCACAGACAGAAACAGAGAGATAGGGTTAGGTCAGTTAGTAGATGGTGGAAAGACAAGACATTCATTTTTGGAAAGATCAAGCTTTAAGAAGAGAGAGGATATGATGTTAAAGATGGCAGAGGGAGAGTCACTGGTGTTCCGCAGTAAGGTGGAAGTGAAATTCCGTGCAGAATTATATAGCTGGGTATCATCAGCATAAATATGTTACTGAAAATCAAATCTGCTGATGGTTTGTCGAATGGGGGCAGTATAGAGTGAAAAGATAAGAGGAGCTACGACTGAGCCCTGAGGAACCCCAACAGTGAGAAGATAGAGATCCAGAGAAGCTTACACCGAAGGTGCGGTCAGAGAGATAGGAAGAAAACCAAGAGTGCAGTGTCCTTCAGGCCAACAGAGCAAAGCATCCTGAGTAGAGCAGTCTCAGTAGAGTGCAAAGAGCAGAAAACAGATTGTAGGGTATCATGGAGGGAGTTAGTTGAGAAATAGCAGGTTAGTCGAGACCAGGCATTCCAGGAGTTTGGAGATGAAAGGGAGATTAGAGACAAGTCGGTAGTTAGCAGCACTGGATAGGTACAGGGAAGCTTTCTTTAGTAATGTTGTGACAACAGCATGTTTGAAGGAAGAGGGATAGATACCAGAAGAGAGAGAGAGGTTGATGATTTTGAGATGAGACTATAGGAGATGTGAGGGGATGTGGTCACCGATGCAGGTAGTGGGGCGAGCAGAGGAGAGGAGCCTGGACACTTCATCCCCTGTGACTGGCTCAAAGAAACCCCTCCTCCCTGTCTATTGTCAGGTCTGGATGAGTGAGAGAATTGCAAGCTACTGAAGCACAGAGCAGCAGACGAAGCAGTGTCATTCTGCTGGATCCATGTTTCAGTGATGGCCCACAGGTCCATTAACAGATGAATAGTGGTCTTCATTTCTGGAAGCGACCCCCTATGCTATCACTGTGTGAAGCCCACAGGCTATCTCAGCTCTTTTTGATCCATAGGGTGTTCAGAACTCCCAGCTGGCATAATGTAGGGTTTAGGGAAAATGATAACTGCTCTAGGTGCGTGATTGAAAGGGTGCATTTAATGCATCTGATGTGGGAATGCTGGAAATTGTGTTATTATTAAAAGAAAGTTTTAGCTCTGGTTCTCAAGATACATGGCATAAACCTAAGGGCTTCCCCAATAGTGTGCGTTCTGGCCCCCCTAGGTGAAGAAAACTTGACGAATGCTGTCTCTATAAGCATATTTAGAAAGTTGTACAAGCCAAAAAGCTAATTGCCCAATACTGGTTTATGCCCCTCTACACCCACAGTGGTGGAGTACATCTCTAGAATGAACACCATTGTAAAACTAGAGAAAGTGGTAAATTGTAAGAGCAAAGATTTGAGCGGATGATAATAGTGTCCCTTCTGCCTTCCTGCGCCGTAGCCCATTCCCTTTTTGTAATTTGGATGCTCTTATATTTCTGTAAATTAACCTTGAATAAAGCACTTTAACAAGGTCTACCATAAAGATGTACGCATGTGACGTGATATGCCTATATATTAACTGCTGTCTCCTCGGGAAGGAGGGTTGTTTGGTGTATAAGTGGTAGGGGTGTGTGGGGCTAAGTCTTCGGAAAGGGGAATGTTTATATGTTTGTAAAATGCAAAAAAAGTCAATAAAAACTACTTGATTTTTTTAAAAAAAGGAATTCTAGAAAGGACATTTCATACCATTTCATAGGGGGCTAGAAGATTATTGGGGTAAAATCTGGTGGCATTTTCTTTTTAACGCTGATGTAGACTGACAATGTCTTTTGTTTTTTTTTTTGTAACAGGTAAAATTACTGGAACTACACTAATTGACTTTTCGACTGGACCCATGATAGGCCCAATGCTGTCAATCTGTGACTATTTCACTGAAATAATAATTCTGGAGGCAAATGACTTTTCCCTAACCCATGCAGAGAAATGGAGGAACGGTGAAGAGGAGACTTTTGACTGGTCCCATCTCTCAGACGTTTGTTCAGAAGGTGACAGGTATGAAATAGTCTTATGTACAGTTCACACTACAGGACCACACAAGTCAATCTGACCATTAACATGTATCTGGGTATGCTTAAAGTGTAACCATCATTCTGAGCAAAAGAAAACTAAAATACATAATTCTGCTCCAGGTGTCCCTGGGAATCATTCCTCAAAGTATTTTGCCTCTCGGTCCTCATTTAGTACCTTTTTTGACCCATGGCAACCATGGTTTCCAGCTCTCAAAAAACTACAATCAGCAAGATGGAGGGGCGGAGCCTGCCCCCTGTCACTTCATCACAAGCGCCTGCTGCTGAGCTATCTATCTATCTATCTATCTATCTATCTATCTATCTATCTATCAATCATCAATCTCATATCTATCTATCTATCCATCCATCTCTCATATCTATCTATCTCATATCTATCTATCCATCTCTCTATCATCTATCTATCTATCTATGTACCTACTATCTAAGTAATAGTTCAGCACAGCACATGAGGGCGCAGCTTGGAGTCTCTTCTCTCCTGCCATTTCCTGTGGAGTGTGAGGTGATGGGGGGCTGCAGTTTCTGTCAGTGTGGATTATTAGTTTATACAGTATACAGGTGTAGGGAAAGCTGAGGAGAGATAAGTTTAGGTGCTTGGTTATTACATTAGTCAGGGCTTCTCCCTGCACATGACTGAGTGCTGGGGCAGTGACACCTGAGTGCTGGGGCAGTGAGACATGAGGTAAACAGCTGTGTGCAGGGAGGGGAGGGGGCGTGTCTCTCCCTCCGTAGTCTCAGCTTCTTTCTGAAGACGGAATGTCCATAGTAACAGACATATGTGAGATTGCTGACATCTAGGGGAAGTCTGCAGAATACAAGAGGAAGGAGCAAGATTCGGGTAACTAATCCAATTGCAAAAGGGCTTAAAATGACCTGCCCTACAACATATCAAAAGTTTTTTGAAATGACGGTTACACTTTAAGCTTCTCTAGACATGACCTCGCTTGTGTTTTTAGTAAGTTTTTTGAGGGTCGAAGCTGCTGACAATCCAAGCTATGATCCTTTACTGTAAATGATTATTGGGTTCATAGATATAATCGCTTATAAGAGGTTGATAGTATTCCTTTTGGTCAAGGGTAGCGAATGCATTAGTAATATTACTGACATTTTCTAATGTCCAATATTCTATAGGTTAATACATATATAACCCGGGTCAATCTTACAGCACTGAATCAAAATGTATATGATAATAACACAAGTCTAAGAGATCATTGATTTCAATGGACTTTTGATGATTACCGTTATTGTCCTTTTGCAAAATACCCTGTAAGTTACCGTAATTATTTCAGTAAAAACTGCAAACCAAAAATATTACTAATACT
The DNA here is from genome assembly GCA_019512145.1 of Engystomops pustulosus. Classification (NCBI taxonomy): domain Eukaryota; kingdom Metazoa; phylum Chordata; class Amphibia; order Anura; family Leptodactylidae; genus Engystomops; species Engystomops pustulosus. Next base: position 79,504 of record WNYA01000827.1, read on the forward strand.
TTAATAAAACTACCAAAACAAGATAGGACCTTTTCATTAAAAAAAACTATGGAGGACTAAAGGGGGTTATATACCAATTTCCAGTATAATTCCTGAACCAAATCTTCAAAAATTTTGCTGAACACTAATTGTATTACTGTTGGTCTAGGGAAATTGAATATGTAATTTCATAATCATCAATGATCAATATGTAATATCTAAAGTGATTGGGAATCAATACCTGATTAATGCTGGGAACATTACATCAAACGTCACTATACATCACCATTTTCTTACTGCTGTATGGAGAGGCTTTAAACAGTAAAAATGTAAAAAGTTGAAAAAATAATAAAAGTGCAGAATTTGGTGCCAGTCAGGATCACAATTAGTTACGTAGATAAAATGTATTCATATGGCTTTACTAAATTAAAAAATAAAAAGGTTTTGGTACCTGTTAAGTAAAAAACAGGAGAGCATAAACTGAAAAGTCCTGAAGGGGTTGAGATGTACATACATAGCTATAGCTAGTGCTCAGAGGGTTACTCTCTAGTCTCCCAGTAGAAAATGTCTTACATATATACAATGTATTCTAATGGATATTACTATGCGTTGTTTGGATTTAACATCTATTTGTTAAATTTTGCTCTTTACCCAGGAAAAAGTGGATGAAAAAAGAAGAGACTCTCAGAAGAAAAGTCAAGTCTATTATGAAATTTGACGAGAGCAAAGAAAACCCAATTGACAAGTCTGTCTTCTCGAAAGCCAGTTGTGTGACATCTTTTTATTTACTATCACATATCAGCAAAGACAGAGAGGCTTATAGCAAGAACATTAGAAAGTTGGCGTCCATGTTAGACATAGGGGGTCATCTCTTCCTCGGTGGGACATTTAATGTCAAGTATTTCTCCATTGGAGAACACCAGTTCCACTCTTTGCCTGTCGATGAAGAGTTTATAAGGACGGTTCTGGCAGATGGTGGCTTCTCTATAAAACTTATTGAGAAACAAGATAGCAAAGTTGTCAATAAAGCAGTCAAATATGAAAAGGTTTTTCTTGCCTATGCTGTGAAGGTTAAGGAGGTTTAATTGGCAAAAAAAAAAATAAATAACATTAGAAGGTGAAAAATATCTGCACAATGCTTTAAAGTAAAAATGTTCAAGGATTGAGGCTGAGCACATCTTAAAAAGGCTTACTTAGTGAGTATGATACTCTTTATGGTCTCGGTTTAAGCTTGGCTTTTCTGATGAAAATTGTCCTGAATAAATTATGCATTAAAGTTCTTTCCTAACCATAAAACCCAAGTACCAGTGTGATTCATTTCATTTGATGCTAGAACCCACTTAGAGCCCAAAATGGGAAATAAAGGATAAAATAAAACTACAGAACCCAAACACCTCAAACATTACAGCAGGGAAACTGAGAACCATGAAGGGCTAAGGTTAAAGGAAATCAACCATTTGAAAAAACAAAAAAAATAGAAATACTCACCTCCACTCCTCTTGATGTTGATCCCAGAGCTGTCCCTCGCTAGTCTTGACATGCCGGGAACAGCTAGAAAAGAAAAGTAATGTTAACATGTCCCCGCACCTCAAGCTGGGAGCATGTGAGAGGGAGGTAACATCACACAAGAGGTGTGAATTCACGTCCCTCACATGACGTCATGTGCAGGGACACGCAAAATTAGCAGCCCGAAGACATCTTTTCCCCGTGCTCTGGGCTAATAATTATCGGTTTCTTTTCTAGGTGACTAGGTGATCCCGGCGTGTCAAGACGAACCCAAGGACAGCGCCGGAATCAACATCAAGAGGAGCTGAGGTGAGTATTTCCAAGTTTTTATGTTTTTTTTAAAAGGTTTATTTACTTTTATTAAAAAAATGTTAAGGCTTATTATTATTATTAAATGCTTGAGAAACTTCACAAAGAGACTCAAGACATTGTAACCCTAGATACCCTAAAAGAAGCTTGTAAACAACTGCAAACAGAACTTTTAAAGGAATATAGTGAAGACCTCTAAAAACTTAACGCAAAAAAGTATACTTTTGGTCAAAAATCAAATATCTTGACTAATATTAGAGTAAAAAAAAAAACCCTGTGATAACACGATAGAACATGTTAAAGATAGAGCAGGAGTAGAAGTTTATAATCCTCAGAAAATACTTCAGGTATTTGCAATTCCGGTCTCTACAATTTAGAAAAAAAAGAAGTTTTGCCTAAACCAGATCTCAGTGAAATAAATAATCCTTCACCTCCCGAAAGTTGAATTTAGAAAAGGCAACATTTTTAAATTCTAGTTTTAGTGTTGAAAAGGTAACCAGGAGCATAAAAAATTTAAAAGGACGAAAGCAGAGGGCCCAAACAGCTTTTTAATTGAATATTATAGTGAGTTTGTAGATACTTTAGCTAAACCAATAACTAATCTCTTTTACAACTTTAGAGAGGGAGGGGGTATCTTAAAAGAAATGTTAGAGGCATAAATTATATCAATTACAAAAGCAGAAAAGGATAGACCTATATGCAAAAACTACAGACTAATCTATCTTCTTAATACAGACTTAAAATTCTTCTCATCAGCCATCGCCTGAAGACTAGAGCTGGTGATAGAGTCTTTCATAAATCGATGCCAAAAAGGCTTTTTGACAGAGTGCACTGGGATTTTACGAGGGTTGTTATGACCCAAATGGCCTCCTAGAGCTGATAAATTCACTTTAGGCTTTGGGAGGCATGATTATTAGGTTCTCTATACTGTCTACAATTGTAGTTTTGTATTTTGTGCCTGCGGTATACAATTTTCCAGAGTTTGGCTAAGTGTAAAATACTTAAACGGAAGTTGTATTACATCAAATATTGCCGAATGAGGAAAATACAACCCCCCCCCCCAACCCCGAATAGTCTCTTGCACTCTGTCTCTTTCCCTCCTTTCCTCTCTTTCTACGTTTCTTTCCTTTTTCTCAATTTCTTTCTCACTTTTTCATGTCTTCTAAAAAGATGACAGGAGAAGTTTATTAAGGGGAGAATTGTCTCCCTAAAATTTTTTAAGTATTTTGATTAAGTAAAGATTGCTCATGAAATTCCGTGGCCAATACATATGTAAATATTACAGCTGGGAAATGAAAATCCACACATTACTTTCGAGGTGAGCACCAAGAAATGATTTCCTCACAAGAGAAATTTTCCCACTCCTCCTGCCCTACCTTCAATCAGCTCCTTGCATGGGGATAACTAACCAGCAGACTTAAACTTTGACCTTCTCTCCAGGAAGGTACCCCCCAAGTATACTATACTAGGTCACACTGTTGCCCTTCTCACAACCCTCTTATGGGTCTCTGGCCTTTGGGCTGTGTGAAAAGAAAGGATGAAAAGGGCCATAGAATAGAAAATAACAATCTGGATTATTTGGATATTTATGCATATGTATGTATGTATTAAAAGATTAAAAAGTGTAGGGGGTCTAGCTCACTTGTGAGAGACACCATAGAGACGCAGATTCGGACTTGTATTTCCAAACTGATTCTACTTCCAGTCTTTATTTTCAGGTATATTTACAGGCCCAACATGTGCAGGCTCATAACCAACAAAAACAGAATACAAAACAAAAGACCTGCCCGTCTGGGCTCTAGCTAACACAGTAGCTTTTCCCTCTCTGTCTACTAAATACAAAATAAAGGCAATGGCAGTCTTTACCTTTAGGCTTGCTTTAATCACAGCATCACCTCTACCTGGTGTGGGTTAACAAGCTGCATTAAGGCTGCCCCAGAACCTGGATTAATCATCAATGACCATCCCTTTACCAAGCATAGGTGAATAACCTAGCAGGATTATAGATGTCATTGATGACCTTTCCAGCCACTGCCTTACACTAGGTATGCAGAAGCTTCTCTTAACATCAACTATCTTGTGTTGACCCCTCATCTCAGGATCTGGCATTGCACCATTTTCTTGTGGGTTTTGTTTTTACGGCTTTCACTGTGCACCCTTAATGAGATGTCTCCTATATTCTTTGGGTTAGTATTGTCACGGGTGCTCCTGAAACCCACATCTCGTGTCACAAGCGGCCCCCTGTGTCCCCTTGTTACGGCACCCCACCAGTCTTACCTCTCCGCGCTCCAGCGCCGTCTCTTGTTATCCGCCGCGAGTGTCCCCTCCTCCAAAGGCGCGCCGCCTCTGTGAGATTTAAAGGGACAACGCATCACTAATTGGAGCTGGCCAGCCTCTTCCTGTAACCCCTGCCGGATCTTTGCGCCTCATAGCCTTAGACAAAGCTTCCTACTGTGACTGTGGTGATTATCCATTGTGACCTCTGTTTCCGTTCCTGACCTTGATTCTCTGCTGCTTGTCTTGACCTTCTGCTACTTCCCGACTCTATGCTGCCTGTCCTGACCTCCTGCCTGACCACAACTCAGATTCTGTCTACCGATTCTGTACCTCGTCTAGGCCATCGAGCAAAGTCCCGCTTGTGATCGACCTGGTGGTATCTCGCCGCAGCAAGTCCAACGCGCTCTGTGGTGGACTCTGGTGAATACCGTATGCCACTTAGACTCCAGTCCCAGGTGTCAGCTTACTTCATCACTCGTGGTGGTTTAGTGGTTCCACCACCACCAAGGCTGACAGGTATGATCACAGGGATTCTAAATTTATATAGGTTTTTATAATGTTTTCATACATTTACAAAATCTTCTGGTGCTAATAACTTTTTCATACTTCAGAGTATGGAGCTATGTGTGGTTTCATTTTTTTTCGAGATGAGATGTTTTCAATGCTACCATTTTGAGGACTATACAGCCTTTTGATCACTTTTTCTTACTCTATAGAACATATTGAGAAACTTAATAGCAAAGTTGTCAGTAAAGCAGCCAAATATGATCTACTTTTTCTTGCCATCGCTGTGAAGGTTAAGAAGGTTTAATGGACAAAAAAAAAAGAAAAGAAATGACTAGGTCACAAATATCTGCATACTGACTTAAAGGAAACCTGTCATCAGGTCTCTGTCACTAGTCCTGTCACCTCTACCTGTTGGAGCAGCTCACAAGAATCCATCCCAGCCTTTATCTAGTTATTTCATACATTAATCATTGTAAAATCATCTTTTCTTTATTATGCAAATGAGGCAGGTCACATGGTCAGAGGCAGTGATGTCACCCCTGTTACCCCTCCCCTCTCCTCCCCCTGCTCATGTCTGTGTGTAATGTATAGTAAAGCATTGCTGGTGTCTGTGCTTTATCTGCTGACATGCTGCATCCTCCTCATACACATGTGTGAGACACAGACATCAGCTACACATGTACCTGACATGTTCTGCTATAACATGGCTGCCTGGATCTGTTGTATCTCTCCCATACACACACACAGGCTGCAGGGGGCGCCAGCACCAGAAAGCACATCATTATACAGCCTCACACCATTATACAGCCTCACACCATTATACAGACTGTCAGTCAAGCACTGGGGGTGTGGCTGTGCCTCCCACTCATGAATAAGCTGGACAGCTTGAATATGCTAATGACTCATTGGACATTTCACAGGTCATTTGCATACAGCTTTAGGACCTCATTGCTTAGGTTTACAGGCATGTAGAGGGACAATGACAGGATAGAGGCAATGCTCTCTAATGGCAGTTTATAAAAATATATATAGTTTATGGGGGTTATTTTGCCTGCCGGGTTCTCTTTAAAGTTCAATTTTTTTAGGTGTTTTGATAACTGCAGCTTAAGAGGAAATCAATATGATATGCTATTACTTTATGGTGGTGGGTTAACCTTGGCTATCCTGGTTGAAAATGCTTTATACAATAAAGTTATATACTAACTATAAAACCCAAGTACAAGTGGGAGTCATTTCAAAATGGGAAATAAAGATGGCGCTGGACGGCATGACGTGAGGTGCTCGTCACTGCCGCGTGCTCCGCCCCTCCCGGCCTCCCGGTGTTAGTGTGATCCCAGCGGAGATCCGAGCAGCATGCACTGGTGCTTGGATTCGTAACTGAGCACCGGCGGCCGCTGCTGCCAGTGTTGTAGGCAGCCTTTTTTGATGCCGGCGATGTACATTGGGTCCGCCTGTGTGCCCTGCAGACCCAAGTAACCGTCGCCGATTAAAGGGTTTCGGACGCTGCGGAGACGGACAGCAGGAGGAGAGTAGATGGCTTCCCGGTCCAGTCGTGCTAAGCCGTGACGGTCTGAACACCAGGACGGAGGACTAGCAGCTGGGCGGCACATGCTACCAATGGCGGTTCGCGGTTTTCACGCTTACAGGCTCTGAAGATCCAGCTGGGGAAGAGCATGGTGAGATTTACGTCCAATTTGTTATATGCCGCGATGAACCTGCGATATTGCTCCTGTGGTCCATCTGCTATTAACTACTGCTGGCAGAAGAGGAGTTTCTGGGCAAGGAGAGTTTTTGTACTTTACAGCTACTCTGGTAAATATCTCCCTTTCCAGGAGTATTCATTGTCTTCATTGTCATTAACTACATGTGACGTTTTTGGAGTACAAGTGTCTGAAGGTTAAACTAACAACTAAACTCCTGATTCGTTCCTGCCTTGGACGTAACCTGCCGCTGGGACACTGGCTTGTCTGCATTCTGGACTAACAAGCACTTTCTTATCCTTCTTATCCAATACTAACATGCACTAACATTTAGGGCAAGAAGCGGCTTTCACATTGCAGTGGTTTCTTCTTCTAAAGTGCCGCTTCCTGAGACCCTGGACTGGCTTACATTAGCTTCGGTCTTTGTTTATGCTGTGTATCTGGAGGTCAAAACTGTCTACTACTAAGCTGGACTAATACCTAATATCTAACCACTCTATATTGGACTAATAACTAACTATAAAACTGTCTGGATTTCAAAGCAGCTTAATGCCATTTACACTGCTCAAGCATGACACGCTATGGCTGTATGATGACTGTTCAATTTTCTCTGTTGTTATATGTCTTGAGGGATCACAGTGTCATAGTCAGGTCGTTAGTATTGCTTTTTTTCCTCTAGGATTACTGCCATCAGCAAACCGTTTGAATTAACATTTATTTTTTGGAATATTAAGGCTTCAGGGGTAGTTAATGTAAAAGTTTTGCTAGCCATTGATGTACTTAGGTCCTGGGGCCATACGTGTCTGTTTGGGTACTGGCTAAGTTATTGGATTTATTTATTCCTAAAAACAACAATGCCTCCTAAGGCGAACGTGAGGAAATCTGGGGGGGCCTAGAAAAAATGTGGAAATCACCCCCCTCCAAAACCAAGCAAGGCACCAAAGATACAGTTGAGGATGGGGCGACAGGGGGGGAGGGGAGTCTCAGCCTGGAGATCTTGCAAAGGGATGGTCTCCCTCAGGAACTAAACTCACTCTTGACTGAAATTTTGACAGCGGTTAGAGACACCAAAAGCTCAGTGGAGGACTCAAAGGCCACAATAGAGATTGTTAATGAACAGATCGGTAGCTTAAATGTAGACATTAAATTGATTTGTGAAGAAATCAATAAAATAAAGGAAAAGAGTAAGGACATGGTACAAAGTTACAAGAAATTGGAGCTACAGGTTAAAGATCTTAAAGTTGATTTGGACAAAGTTAAAAAGGAAAACACTGACCTACAGTTATGGAGGATAGGTCAAGGAGGTCGAATATAAGAATAGTGGGCTATCCGGAAGGAGATGAGCCTAGGGACCAATCCAAAATGATACAAAAATGGCTGGAAGACACCTTTGGGAGAGGAGATTTCTCTTCAGTTTTCGGCGTTGAGAGAGTGCACCGGGTCCCTTTTAAAAAATTGGCACCAGGCCCCCTGCCCCCCCCCTCCCCCAGAGGCATATTGGCCAAGCTAATTAGCTCTCAAGATCTAGACCTGATTATGAAAAAAGGTAGGGAAAAACAATATGCTTTGCTGTTTCCTTCTAAATTAAAGGTCATATTTAAGGAGCGAACCTGTTTTTTTACCAACCTAGAGGAAGCATCTGAATGGTTAGACAGACAAGGCATTCGAGTTTAAGGAGATATTGTTATGTTGGGAGGTTGGAAGGGTCCGGAAGGACGGCGTTGAGGTGTAAAGAGACCCGTTGAGAAGACGTAAGATGGGTCATGGTGGGGGATATGGGAACGGGGGTGGTGGGGGGATCCCCTCAGCAGGAGAGGGACAGGTTTTTTTTGGGGGGGGAGTTGTTTTTTTCTTCCTTTTCTTTTTCTTCCCTCTTTTTTTTTTCATTTGCGCTTGAATGGTTGATACTATCAGAATAGTGATGTGGAATATCCGGGGAGCTAGTTACTTGTTATTTGTTTATTAGAAACACATTTAATTGAAAATTATGCATACAGATTTAAGAAAAGGTGGCCGGTCCATGAAATACACTCTTTTGGTAGTATCTACTCGAGAGGGGTTACAGTTTTGATACACACAGACATTGATTTTGTTATATGTCAGCAGCGGGGTGATAAAGAGGGAAGATATATTTTTTTGTTTGGGAAACTTTATGGTAGTATGGTTATTTTAGCATTTATTTATATTCCCCCTTTTCTTTTAATGTACTTAAGGACCTACTTGTATTTATTGAAGATAAAGGAAACTGTGCCCTAATGATCATGGGTGATTTCAATGCCACCATGGACAATTGTCGAGATAGGATACCACTGGATAGTAAGCTAATGACTGTGGGCGGGGGTAAGGAGCCGCTGGCACGGTTTTGTGAAGAGTTAGAATGGATAGACGTTTGGCGTAGCTTATATGGCAATCGAAGAGCTTTTTCCTGCATGAGCCGATCTTATGGTACTTTATCCCGAATTGACCTCTGTTTAGTCAACTCAGGTTTCTACAAGATGACTCATAAAATGCCATACAAAACCTGCCTGATATGAGATCATAGCCCTGTTGTGATTTTGATGAGAAAGAATGAGGGAAAGAAAGTAGCTTTAGGCTGAATCCGTATTGGATCTCAATTCTTGAATCGCAGATCGATAATGAGAGTATTACCCAGGAATTCTGGTCCAAGAACTCTCAGGAGTATGACAGCAGAGTAGTATGGGACTCTTTTAAAGCATTTATTAGAGGAATATACAGCAATAACATCAGCTACGCGAGAAAGACTTTCGGAGCTAGCGAAAAAAGATTGAAGGAAGTTCTGGTGGCTGCAGAACAGGCGGTCATTTACTCACCTGGGGAAGAGAATAGACTAAAGGTTAATGATGCAAGGGTGCAGCTACAGGAGTTTTTAGACCAAAAAGCTCAGCATAAAACCTTCTTTCAGGGCCAAAGGTATTTTGTGGAGGGTAGTAAGACTTTCAAATTACTGGCAAATATGGTACAAATCTCTAGGGCTAATGGCAAGGCTATCGGGATGGCACTATTAAGAATACCTCGGGACAGATTGCACAGGTGTTTAGCAGGTTTTATTCAGATTTATATAGAACACAGACAGTTGCACAAGGGATAGAAATTGATCATTTTCTGGGGAAGGTGTTATTTCCGACAATATCTCAAGCCCAGAGGGAGCACTTGGACTCTGAATTAACGTTGGAGGGAGATCTCAGAAGCACTAAATTTATGTATCAGAGACTCCACCCCAGGTCCCGATGGGCTCCCCTTCAGCTTTTATAAGAAATATGAGAAAGTACTGCTCCCCCGGTTGCTGGAAACATTCAAGGCAGGGTTTCTCTCTGGCTCGGTATCTGGGACTATGGCGGAGGCCAACATTATACTCATTCCCAAGAAGAGAAAAGACGTGTTGGAAGTTGGCTCGTTTCGCCCGATATCGTTATTAAATTATGACTTAAAAATATTGGCGAAGGCTTTGGCATGTAGATTACAAAAGGTAGTCCAGGACACTGTACACAATGATCAGTAAGGGTTTATCCCTAACAGAAGGATTAGCGAATGCATGCTTAGGATTTTTTCAGCCATAGAAATGGGCTGGGGGGAACTCCGTTTCATCCTATCTTTGGACGCGGTTAAGGCGGAGTGGAGCTTCCTCTGGAAAGTGCTGGCTAAGTTCGGCATATGGGACAGATTTATTGGTTTTGTAAGAAGAATGTATAGTTGTCCCTTAGCTAGAATAAAAGTGGTGGACTTCTTTTCTGAATTTTTCTCACTATCTTGGGGCACCCGTCAGGGGTGCCCGCTATCCCCGCTCTTATTTGCTTTTATATAGAAGCCCTTGCAATTATGATTAGGGAGGATCCTGGGATTAAGGGGGGAGGGGCCTGTGGCATAAAGGACAAGATTTGTCTATCAGCAGACGATATGGTATTATATCTCAGTGATTCCCTGCAATCTGTCCCGAGAGTATTTGAGCTAGTTAAAGAATTTGGTAGATATTCTGGGTTGGACATCAACTGGCAGAAGTCGATACTCTTGCCATTATGTCCAGAGGTCCAAGCATACTTTTCTAGTAGTAACTTATTACTGTGCATGGACCAGTTTAAATACTTGGGAACGATGGTTACTAGAAGATTAAGTGACTTTGAGGGCACTAACCTAAAACCCTTGCTTCAAGAGGTTAGGAGCAAGGCAGCGACTTGGAGCAAAATGCCGCTTACAGAAGCTGACAAGATCGGTGTAATTAAGATGATCCTACTCCCCAAGATTCTGTTTACACGGTCTGCCTGTCCAATTTGGATAGACGAAAGTTTTTTTAAATTACTGGAGGCTATATTGAACGATCTGATATGGGGCAGAAAGCGAGTCAGAATAAAGATGAGTTATCTATATAAAGCAATAGGAGAAGGGGGTTTAGGCATACCGTTTTTTAAGGGATATTATTTGTCAGCCCAGTTAGGAAACTTTGTCAAATGGGAGATTAACTCAATTTTAGTAAATCTGGTAGGACTGACGGAGGGTAAAGTTGGCAGCATTTTTGAGTTACTAGAGTCCTCTTTGCTTCTTGAGCCACCATTTTCAAAATTGGATATTTGTAATTCTTTCCATAAGTCCTGGTTAGAACTGAAGAACATGCTAAGTGTTCAAGGTTTCCTAGAAGAGTCACCTCTGTGGCTTAATGACAATTTGCCAGGCCTTAAAATTGCTACCGGACAGTGGGTTCTGGGTTAAAAGAGGTGTGAAGTACATATCACAAGTAGTGTGTGAAAATAAGGTCATTTCGTTTGAACAATTAAAGATGAAACACAGGTTGCAAGGGAATGATTTATTTAGGTATATGCAACTGGCACATGCACTGAAGAGGGGTAAACACACGATTAAATTAAAGAAAGAATCACAGGAGTGTTTGGAGCTGGTCAGAACAGTCACAAGCACTACTAAAATAGTATCTAAAATTTATTTGAAGGAGTATTCAAATAAGTTTGTTCACGTGTCTATGATAAAATGGCAGGAGGAGATTGGGGCACTCGATAGTATTGAATGGGGGAAGACATATAGGAATATGAAGGGTTGTTCACTCAACTGGAATTTTAGGGTGATACAGTTTAGTATGGTTTATAGAATCTATTACACCCCGGCACTATTATATGGAATGAAAGTCCGTGAAGACTCAAGATGCTATAAGTGTAATAGGCCTGATGCCAGCTTCTTGCATGTAGCTTGGGAGTGCCCTGCGATGAGGGAATTCTGGCTAGAAGTCTTTGAATATACATCTGGTAATTTGGGCTGGGAATGTGTTCCATCAGTCAGAACTGCTATTCTCGGGTTAATTGATTATGAGGGGGTTGCTAGGGCTGAAAAAGATCTAATAGCAAGGGTGATGAATCTAGCATTAGTCTCTGTAGCTCGCAAGTGGGGAGCCAAGGAACCTGCTTCAAAGGCACTTTGGTACAATGTAACACTAAGAGTGGTTTAATACGAGAAAATATGTTGCAAGGCGGAAAGGCGGACAACTAAATGGGAAAATATTTGGTCCAAATGGCATTAAGAATAAGAGGGGTGGGTTTTCTTTTTTTTTTTCCCTTTCCCCTTGTGGGGGAAGGGGTGGGGGGGGGGGAAAAGGGGGGGGGGGGGTTAGGTGGGTAGTTGTTGTACATGGTCCTCTGCTGTTAATAATTCGGGGGACCCTGCTGAATTAAGCTATCTGACTTATAATATGGGTAAAATTACAGCTATGCAATAGTTGTATGAACTGTCTTTATGAGGAATATTTCTGTATAAGTATTGGTTCAACAACTAATCTTAGATGTAGTGTACGGTTGTCTTATGTATTATGTGAAATACTGAATAAAGAATTTTCCTGTTTAAAAAAAAAAAAAAGGGGAAATAAAGAATAAAATGTGTTATAGTTCTCACACACACAAAATGTTCACCAACCTCAATCATAACTGCAGGGAAAGGAAAATGCACACAAGACTTTTCATACGAGGACTGAGCATCATGAAGTGATTTCTTTCACCTTAATTTATAACAGAGACTTTTAGTTTTGCCATCTTTACCAGGAGCCAGTAGTCAGTGCTCCTCCTGCTAGGGCCCCACATTAACCAGAAACTTGCATATGGACCAGCAAACGGTATCTTCGACAATGTGTCCATGAAGAACCTCTCCGCTCTGCTTGCTTATACCTAGTATAGGTTCCTGGCCATGTGTGGCAAGGATGAAAGGTAAAGGGGCTACAGGAAAGATGACCCTTCCTAGTATGTTCTGCCCATCAATCACCGTCTTTGCTTGTCCTCTCCATTCATCAGGTCTGCAGACAGGGAATTCTTCCTTCTCTATCTGCCCTTGGGAAGATGCAGTAATATGTTCATTTATAGTGAGTGAACAAATAAACTTGAACACCCTTTGTCATTGGACGGGGCTGTGACTTTTGTCTTTGCCACAATTCAGATGATCACAAGGTAATTCAAGATGCCAAAAAAGTACTATTATCGGTGATAGCAGAAAAAAGAGGAGAAACTGGCTAGACTGGCTCTGACCTTACAACGGAGCACTTCTCAATAGGACCAAAGTAACCTGGTGTCATAAAAAAAATGGAGGACAGGCCCGTGTATCTGCATGGGAAACAATAGGAATTGTTCCAGCACTCCCGTATCTTCTTAAAAATTAGTCTTTATTTCTCATATCATCAGGTAACAGCCATCCATACTGATCAGTTTACATGTATCAGACTCAATAATAACATCACTGGTGACAGGTGACATTTTGTTATCATAAATCACATAGGGGGGGATGTATCATTGGTTTAGCAGTTTTTTTTTGGCATAGTCCCTCCAAATTACACTCATCAGTGCATCCTCAGACTTTACACAGAGAATGACAGTATGCCCCCAACAGGTTTGGAAGGGTTCAGGTGATGGAATATTTTGAGAAGAGACCCAAAGACCCATGTCGCTCCTCAGGACCAGACCCCGTCCAATGAACCGGATGCTGGATGATAGTGCAGACACAAATCCAGAATTTTTTTCCTCTTCAACACCCAGTTCATTCTGGACCCCAATTGGAGCTGGTGGATTAAACACCAGCACTGGGGTCCTGGGTTCAAGTCCCAGGGTCAACATCTGCAAATAGTTTGTATGTTCTCTCCGTGTTTGCATGGGTTTCCTCTGGGTCCTTGGGTTTCCTCCCACACTGTAAAACATACTAGTAGGTTGATTAGATTTTGAGCCCCATTGGGGACAGGGACTAATGTGACAAGCTCTGTGCAGCGCTGCGTAATCTGCGTGCGCTATATAAATAACAACTATTATTATTACTGTACAGAACCATTGTAACATGGACAAAACCTATCCAGATAGAACCTTGATGCACAAGTTCACAAGTTGGGTGAATATAGGTGAAGGGCAAAGAGGTTGTGTTTTGTACAATTAAAGCGTCACTTCTATCGGTTAAATAAAATACAAGTTCTTTGTTTTAGTACAAAGAATGAAACAGATGTCAGCACAAATTATCCCACTGATACATTGGCTCATCATCTAAGCTCTAATAGCAGGGAGCCCCAGCAGGGGGTCCCCTAACGAAATGAAAAAAGAAGAATTTGACACTCTTCTTTTAAATGCTTATTCAGGTAACACTTACCATGCTATTGTACAGCACCTTCCTGCATTAAAGGGATGTTCCCATTTCACAAAATGAATGTTAATGTTTTTACAATTTACACAATTTTCCAAGTTACTTTCTGTTTCAATTCCTCACAGTTTTCTAGATCTCTGCTTGCTGTAATTCTATAGAAAGCTTCTATGTTTACGTCAAGTGGACAGAAATCTGACCATGGTCACACAGGTGCACAGCTCGTTATATCACAGAGAGTAATCAGAGCTGTGGGATATAACGAGCCGATGGTCAGATTTCTGTCCACTGGAAATAGAAGCTTCCTATAGCAGGATCTAGAAAACCATGAAAAATTGATACAGAAGGTATATTGGAAAATTGTATAACTTTTCACTATACAAACAATAACATTAATTTGCTGAAATGTGAATACCCCTTTAACCCGTCACAGAGCTTTGAAGGGTGTATGAAGAGGGCTCACGGGCTGAGCCCTCTTCATACAGAGATGGGCTTTGCTGCATATCGCAGCAAAGACCCATCGCTAACACCTGCAGTCTGTGCTTGCACCAATCGCGGGTGTTAACCTGTTGTTTGCCGCCAGCGGCACTGTAAGCATGGCGGCGCATGGGTGCCGCCATCTTACCTCCGATCGCTGCTCCCCCAAACGTCATCGGGGGCGGCGATCTGTTGCCGTGGTAGCCTCGGGTCTTTGTTTGACCCGAGGCTTAATGGCTTCTGCATATTCATTACAATGAGCCAATGGCTCATTGTAATGTATACTGTGCAGAAATGCCATGTACTGCAATACAGTAGTATTGCAGTATATGGTAGGAACGATCAGACCATCTAGGGCAGTGATGGCGAACCTTTTAGCAACCTATTTATTGCGAGGTGCCAACCAAAAATTAAAGCAATTAAAACTTATTGCTCCCTGTCCTTCAACAACTTTTAATCATATTGGCCTCCTGAGGACAGCAACACAGTAGAAAGATGGAAAATGTTAGCTTCTTTCTGAAAGCAGCATGTTTTAAGTTGCTTGGAACTGCAGGAAGATTCTTTGAATCCTGTCTGGTGTGCTGGGGCGATGGCCTGGGAGCCCACAGAAAGGGCTCTGAGTGCCGCCTCTGGCACCAGTGCCATAGGTTCGCCACCACTGATCTAGGGCTAATGTACCCTAGATGGTCTAAGATATAGGGGGAAAAAAACAGAAAAAAAAAAGTTTAAAAAATGTGAAAAATTTATAAAATATTAAAAGTTCAAATCACTCCACTTTCCCTAGAACTGATATAAAATGTAATACATAGTAAAAATCACAGACACATTAGGTATCGCCGCGTCCCAAAATGCCCGATCTATCAAAATATAAAAACGGTTATAACCGGCAGTGATCTCCAAGACGAGAAATGGCGCCCAAATGTCCGAAATGTGACTTTTACACCTTTTAATGACATAAAAAAATGGGGAAAAAAAATTATCAAAATGTCGCACAGTCCTCAAAACGGTAGCAATGAAAATGTCAACTCATTTCGCAAAAAATGACATCTCCCTCAGCTCCGTACACCAAATTATGAAAAAGTTATTAGCATCAGAAGATGGCAAAAAATTTTTTTCTTTTTTGTACACCGTTTAATTTTTGAAAATGTATGAAAACGCAATAAAACCTGTATAAATTTGTTATCACCGCGATCATACCAACCAAAGAATAAAGTAGAGGTGTTATTTGGAGCGCAGAGTGAAAGTCGTAAAAACTGAGCCCACAAGAAGGCGACGCACATGCAGGGTTTTTTTTTTCAATTTTTCCACATTTGGAATTTTTTCCCGGCTTCCCACTACATGGCAGGGAATAATAAATAACATCACGGGAAAGTAAAATTTGTTACGCATAAAATAAGCCCCCACACAGGTCTGTACACGGAAAAATGAAAAAGTTATTGATTTTTGAAGATGAAGAGCTAGAAATGAGTGAAAATATCCTGTGTCCTGAAGGGGTTAACACTATCCAGCCCATGTTGTCAGGTCATTGTTATCTGATAGTTTAGCCTCTTGCCTAGCACATTACCCTGCAGGGATGGTAGTTGTGTCTGTGCATTAGATAGGACACCTGTAAGAGAGGAGGACGCATCATTTCTTTAGGGGGCCCCTCCTGTACCAGCAGAGGACATGGCTCCCCAAACCATCACTGATTGTGGAACCTTCACACTAGACCTCAAGCAGCTTGGATTGTGCCTCTCCTCTTCCTCCAGACGCTGGGACTTGGATGCAAATTTTGCATTTTATTTGGAAATCAATCTAAAAAAAAAAACAAAAAACATTGGACCACTGAGAACGGTCCAGTTCTGTTTCTCCTTGGCCGAGGTAAGACGCTGCTGGCGTTGTCTATTGGTCAGGAAGGTTGCACTTGTATCCAGGACATGGGCTACGTCTGTGTGTGGGGGCTCTTGATGCACTTCAGCAGCAGTTCTATCATTATGAATAGGGACCATATGACTACATTTATGAGAAATTATCTTCACACAAGTAATATTTTTTTAAATAGCATCTAATTGATGTATATACACGGCAGATTAATGAAACAGGATGTGAATGCCCAGACGAGACTACCCCTTTAAGTTCAGTAGTTCTATGCTTCAAACAGTATTTTCTACAGAGCTACGCGGCGAGGCTGTCAGAACAAACTTGCTTGTGTAACCCGGTCTGAACCCAATATCGTTCATAAACAAAAACAGTAGTTACTTACCGGTAATGATGTTTCCTCGAACCACGACGGCACCAACCAGAGAGAGGGATCCGCTTTGTCTGGGGTTACAATTTTAAAATATACAGTTCTGACTTACATACAAATTCAACTTAAGAACAAACCTACAGAATCTATCTTGTGCATAACCCGGGGACTTTCTGTAGTCGCAATTCCTAGCCTTGCCCTAGGAATTGCAACTATTTCAAGACCTGTAGGCCAGAAAACTGTGCTGTCAATTGATGTCTCTTTGCTTCGTGTTTGGTTTTTAGCTATTGTGCAATTGAGTTCTTTTTCCAGGAAAAAACTGATAGAAAAAGAAGAAAAATAAAGCATATAATGAAGTGGGACCTGAGCAAAGAAAACCCAATTAACCTGTCTGTTTTTTTCAAAGGCCGACTGTGTGACGTGTTTATACCAGAGACAGAGAGGCTTATAGCGAGAACATTAGAAAGTTGGCGTCCATGTTAGACGTAGGGGGTCTTCTCTTCCTCGGTGGGACATTTAATGCAAAGTGTTTCACCATTGGAGAACACAGGTTCCACACTTTGTCATTAATGAAGAGTTAATTAGGAAGGCTCTAGATCTAGAAGATGCCGGCTTCTTTTGTCCTCTCCATTCATCAGGCCTCTAGGAAGGCAATTCGTCCCTTTTTATCTACCCTTGGGAAGATGCAGTAATATGTTCATTTATAGTAAGTGAACAAATAAACTTGAACACCCTTTGTCATTGGACGGGCTGTGACTTTTGTCTTTGACACAATTCAATGAGAAGGTTACTCAAAGTCCCCCAAAAAAGTGCCATTATCAGTGATAGCAGAAAAAAAAAAAAAAGAGGAGAAAGGCTAAACTGGCTCCGACCTTACAACAGAGCACAGGACAGAGGACAGGCCCGTGTATCTGCATGGAAAACAATAGGAATAGTTCCAGCACTCCGGTGTCTTTTTAAAAATTTGTCTTTATTTCTCATATCATCAGGTAACAGCCATCCATACTGATCAGTTTACATGTTTCAGACTCAATAATAACATCACTGGTGATAGCAGGTGACATTTTCTTATCATAAATCACATAGGGGGAGATTTATCATTGGTTTTACTGGGTTTTTTGCCGTAAAAAAGTTGCGTAGTCCCTCCAAATTACACTCATCAGTGCATCCTCAGACTTTACACAGAGAGAGGACAGTATGCCCCCAACAGGTTTGGAAGGGTTCTGGTGATGGAATATTTTTAGGAGAGAACCAAAGACCCATGTCGCTCCTCAGAACCAAAGCATAGCCAAAGAATCAGATACTGGATGATTGTCCAGAAAGGAATCCAGAATTTTCTCCTCCTCAACTCCCAGTTCACTCTGGACCCCAATTGGAGCTGGTGAATTAGACACCAGTAACACAGGACTTGTATTCTTTTTCAAAATGGATTTATAAAGTAGATTATGAATACGATATATGCCGGGCAACTGTAACCTGAACAAAAAACTGGATTTCTGATCTAAATTATACGGTACAGAACCAATGTAACATAGAGAAAACTTCCCAGGTAGAAACTTGAGGCACAGGTTCTTCGTATTGTGTGAATATAGGTAAAGGGCAAAGAGGGAAAAGTGGCGTTTTGTACAATTAAAACATCACTTCTAACGGTCATATAATAAAATACAAGTTCTTTGGTTAGTACTTTGTATACAAAGAATGAAACAGCTGTCAGACCAAATTATCCCTCCCACTGATAGAGCTTAGATAATGAGCTAATGTAATAGCATGGAACCCCAGCAGGGGTCCCCTAACAAAATGAATAAAGGAGAATTTGACACTCTCCTTTTAATTGATTATTAAAACATTATTTATTTGTAGTTTTAGGGCTTTTAGGGTTTTTTTCAGATATCCAAAACAGTCAATGCAACATTTCAGTCCATGCAGGGACCTTCTTCAGACACAGATTGTGAGGCAAGAATTGAATAAAGGGCGGCATTAGCTGCTACACAGTGCGATAGAGATAGGAACACAGGAGGACTCCGCTAAGATGATGTGAGTGGAGTGTGGGTAACAGGGCCGCGTGTTCCAGGCATCAGGTAGCACTTACCATGCTATTGTACAGCACCTTCCTGCATTAAAAGGATGTTCCCATTTCACAAAATGAATGTTTTTATGATAAAAAGTTATACAGTTTTCCAAGATACTTTGTTTCAATTTCTCAGTTTTCTAGATCTAGATGTTTACTTCCAGTAGAGAGAAATCTGACCACGGTGCACGGCTCGTTAGTATCAAAGAGTAATCAGAGCTGTGTGATATAACGAGCCGTGCACCTGTGTGACCGTGGTCAGATTTCTGTCCACTGGAAATAGAAGCTTCCTATAGGACAGTGATGGCGAACCTTTTAGAGACCGAGTGCCCAAACTACAACCAAAATCCACTTATTCACCATGAAGTGCCAACGTGGCATTTTAAGCAGTAACTTATTGCTACATGTTCTTCCACATCTTTCAATTGTATCGGCCGCCTAAGTCTACCAATACAGTTGAAAGAAAGAGGGCAGATAGCTTCTCTCCGGGGTCTCTCTGTACAGGAAGAATGGTGGGTCTAGCAGGATGACCTCCAAAGATAATGCACTTCTGTCAACACCTTCTCCTTTTTCACGCAGTTCCAAACAGCAATGTGTCGCTTTAACGTAGCGCTGAGAGCAGCATCTCTTAAGTTCTGGTGGATTTGGCCCTGTTTGGTGAACTCTGTCCTGCAGTGATGGCCTGAGTGCCCACAGAAAGGGCTCTGAGTGCCACCTCTGGCACCAGTGCCATAGGTTCGCCACCACTGCTATAGGAGGATCTAGAAAGCCATGAAAAATGTATACAGAAAGTATAATGGAAAATTGTATAACTTTTCACTATACAAACAATAACATTAATGTAAAATGGGAACACACCTTTAACACTATCCAGCCCATGTTGTTAGGCCTGATAGTATAGCCTCTTGCCTAGCTCTTTACCCTGCAGGGATGGTAGTTGTGTCTGTGCATTAGATAGGACACCAGTAAGAGAGGAGGAAGCATCAATTTCTTTAGGGGGCCCCTCCTGTACCAGCAGATGACATGGCACCCCAAACCATCACTGATTGTGGAACCTTCACACTAGACCTCAAGTAGCTTGGATTGTGCCTCTCCACTTCCTCCAGAATCTGGGACTTTGATTTCTGTCCAAATAAAATGCAAATTTGCATCCATCTAAAAAAAAAAAAAAAAAACAAAACACCTTGGACCCACTTGAAAAACGGTCCCAGTTCTGTTTTTCTTCCCTTGGGCTGAGGTAAAGACGCTGCTGCGTTGTTCTATTGTGTCGGAAGGTTCACATTGTTTTATCCAGACATGGGCTAAAACTTCTGTGGTTGTGGGGTGCCTCCCTTTTATTTGATGCACTGTTCACATCCTTGTGAATTGTTGCCCCCCGACCACCCCCAGTTTTTCCTTGTTTTAAATCAACCCTTTGCTTACCAAGGCCTGTCGTACATCCCCCAGTTATGCTTGTGCACTTTTTTTTTTTTTTTTTAACCACACTTCACTTCGGCCTCAACGTTCCTGAATAGTCTTTTATGCAGCACTTCGAAACAGCCCACTCTCTAGCAATGCCATTTTGGCTTAGTACCCTCCCTGTAATTTTCAGGTGCCTGTATTGTTATCTGGTAAAGTCCAGCATCTTCTCCTGATTGTGGTCATCCTACGACCGATCCATTGTGTTACCCCCCACTTCCACCTGACCGGTTTGGTTAATCCCCATTTGCACCACTGTATGTATGCCCCCTTTTAATAATCAAGAGGTCTGGACTCTAGTCTGACAATATCCAGAATACAAGCTGCCCCAGACAGCCCTTAACATAATCTTACTGGGGTAAAAAGCAGAATCTAAGAATACAAGCTGGAGGTCAGAGCAGAAAAAGACAACCAAGATAGAAGCTTAGGTCATCTTAGCAGAAGCGGAAGATTAGCTAAGATTCTTGACCTGTGTATATCCTTTTCTTCCCATTCTCCTCTTCTGACCTCATTTTCAGGGTGATTTTCTGGATCTCATCTTCTTTCCCTTCCCCCAATCAGTCTTCCTCCGTATCACACAACTAGATGCAGCGAAAGTATATACCATTATATAGCCGAGGCACCTAATTTTACCACCAAAACTGGAAAAAAACCTATTGACTTTAGTATAAGTAGCCGAGGATGGTGAAATGCATTGGTCACAGCCTCCCATATATACTAGCCAGCCCCCAGTTTTTTGGCCCACCACAAAAAAAAAAAAATACTCACCTTTCCAATGCCCCAGGCAGGCACTCTTCTGCTTTCAAGCTCCGTGTCACACGCCCTAGCCCGCGCACACTATGGAGTCCGCGACAGCTGACCAGCCCCTGCGCACAGACTGCTAATGACGAGGAAGAGGAGACCAACTGGGGGGGCGCCGGAAAGGGGAGTTTTTCATGACTTGAGTATATACAGTAATACAGTTTCCTGATTCATCATAAGGCCCCTCCATACTCTTCATAGGCCGGCAGGAACGCATCAGCGGGCCAGTTGTAAGCTATGGTTGACAAGAGCTCATAAAAGTTCACGTTGTGTCTCCCTTGATTATTAAGAACGGTCCACAATAGAAACTCAGCGATCATTTATGTTCTGTAGTTCTATGTTTCAGACAGTATTTGCAGAGCCTACAGCGCGAGGCTGTCAGAAACAAACTTGCTGTGTGAACCCAGTCTGAACCCAATATAGTTATAAACCAAACCTCCCATTCCCTTCTTTAGCGTCGCTTCCCTGAGCTTCACCAATCTCGAATGCCCTTCCTGGACTATAAATTGAAGACTCAACATCCAGTTTCAAAAGCTTCGCATTTTAATTCCTGTGTATTTCATAGTGAGAGCTCATATTCCCCTCAAACCTATTTACATCACCCCCTCCTCTTCATAGGACTGAACCTCCCTTGATCAGGCCCTCATTCCCCTATCAATTTTCCATCCTCTCATGGTTTTTATAACGATAGTATGTCCCCCATGATCGGTACAGCGCTGGCAGATATGATGGGCCTTATAAAAAAAAATTATGAATACCAAAACCACACAAAGACACAAACTTTTCAAATACCAACTTGTACTTTTAATTACACATCACTTTTGTTAAAAAAAAAGAAAAAATAATAAAATGTGAACTCCGCATATCGTGGAGCTCCCCGCGTGGAGGAAGCAGGCAAATGTTAAAACCACGTAAAGAGGAGTAATTCATAATGTTCACCGTCATTTCACCAGCAGGGAGATAATAGTAACTAATAGAAGACTCACAACACACACGTAATAACCCCTCAACCTGTGGCACTAAGAGTCCCAGTCTGGACAGTAATAGCCAGCCCCGCTCGGGGCTACTACTTACCCCCGACAGAGAACAACGCAGCGCACACGCCTGGTAATTTCTAGTAAAGTTGGTCCTTTTGAATATATCACTGGCTATTAGGAATAATTGGTTTACCTGTACCTGGTAATGCATATTTAACAGAAAACGCTGAGCTCGGCAAGCGACGGCGAAAACGTAAAACCCTGGGTTTTAAAGTGCTGTAATTTCCAATGGTTGTTTGTGATTATGTTCCCTTCCAGCAAAATGCATTTTTTTTTTTAGGGGGGGGAAATTGCCACCTTTAAGTAATTTCTTCTTTTATTCATGCCACGAAATGACTTGCTCCCGTTTCGCATACAAATTAGTTTCTTTTACTTCCCAAAGAGCCAAGTTTCAGTAGAACTTGCGGAAGAAATTCTGTCGCCGTGGAGTGATTTGTAAGCTATATGAGCGCAACAAATGAACACCATTATAACAATTTAGAAAAGATTGCATTTGGATTGAATGGGGGTTGACACCCCTCCCCCCGACCTGTGCTATTTGGCTGCGTGTGTAAAACATTAGCGTGTAAGCAGAGGAAAAGCCCTTTTACGGCAGCCTCAGCTATTAGGGCCACTTGCACTCAGCATGCTTTTATATCAAGCGACCGGTCCACAAGAAAACCTTTTGGAAAAACGACGTATTTATGGGCCATTTTTTTCAGCACTAGCACAGGGCCCAAATCTCTTTCCGCCATGGGCTCGTGCCACGACCTCATACGTGAGCAGCAAATTTTAGAGCAGGTCCTGTTCCTGCCCCCGGCGTAATCTTTTGTCACTACATTGATGATGCACACAGGCCACAAACAAATTTGAGAATTCTAAAGAAAGCCCAAAAGTTAGATAGGGAAGAACACATTCGTCTTTGGAACCAAACTAGGGCACTTGCAAAAGCCAAAACGAGGGGTCCATATCTATGCGACGCTCTCCGGGTTTTGGCTTCTTACAAGTAATGAAGCGAAATCCCTGCCATGTGAAAGTAGCCTAAGAAAAAAGTGGCAATGACCCCGAAACCCTACAGAGACGACCATGAATAGTCCCTTCCTCTCAGCTTCCTTGCTTTGCCGATGACCTATGAGCGGGCACCTCGGTAGCTATAGATTTTCCTATACCGTATATACAGAACTCTAAGTGTGATTCAACAGATCTGTCCAAGTTTAACATCGTTGCTAAACCTGGCAGATCCACTCTCCTCTCCCGATGAAGCGTAAACTTATTTGCACAAGTATTTTCTAGTCTTAGCTTTTAAAAAATTCCCCTATCATCAGCGTTCTACAAGAGCTCTTGCCAAAACCCAAGAGCTGAGCCCAATGATCTGACTAAAGGTAATCGTTTTTGCAACCCGTCGTGGCGTTGTCTTGGTTTCGGGAGTTTGAAGCCATAATATGGCCTTAAACTCCTGAATTGACCATAGCAGAGGCCACTAACTGCTGATGAGCAGATAACTGCAAGTATAAAGTGAACCTTATATACAACGAAGCTACACACACAGAATGTGTGCATTGCACAGGCCCACAAACAGATCCGTGGTCCGTTTCAGCGCCGTGAAGCTCGCTCCACACTTAAAAGACTATCCTATCTAAAAACTGGCAAAGAATGGAGCGGCTCTATAATTTGCGCTCGGTAGAAACGCTTCCTACACGGATCATGTGAAATACGCAGCTGTGTACGACCCCATAGAAGGAGTGTGTGTTGATTCATGGATCACACACACCACGAAAAACAACCCTTGAGAGCTTAGTCAGAGTCAGAAAGAGGCCATGAACCCACAGCGTTTGACTACTTCTGCCCATCTGTTCGCATCGATACACTGGAAAAACAAGATTCTTTTGTAAAGAGTCACTAAAACCCGATGCTGTGAACATTAAACACCACACGTTATGAGAGCCTCACGTTGGAGACATTTTCTGACTGGTTGAAAGTAAACTCAGCAAGGGGGTTCCGCAGCAGTTACAATGGCTACATCAACAAAACTAAGCTGACTAAAACTGCATAGAAACGTAGGCAGATCGGCTTGGAGTTTAGTGTCCCTTTAAAAAAGGGGGGTGTGGGGGAACAAACATACGATTTTACATTCTAGGGTTTTTTTGCCAGGTCAACTTGCTTGATGCAAAAAGGTCCATTTACGGACACTGATGAAAGGCGGAGTATAACAAAAAAAAATCACTTAAAAAGGATTCTCTTATCTCAAACATGTAAGTTATTCTACGCCTGATGGATACGGGTGCTACCTCTGGCTTCTCATCATCCTAATGGAGTTTGTCCCTCTACAAAAACGCACAACCCAACCTGCATGAACTGGAGAGGTGGCATGTCTGCTATATTCCCTGCATTCACTTCTAGGCGCTATTCACAATGTATTCAGAGCCCTGCTCCCCTAGCAAATGAAGCTACAGATGCAACACATGTACACCACATCCCCATCCCGGCCGGCAGCCCAGACACCACAAGGGACACAGGTTGGAGGAACGCCTCATCTCAAGTCACAGCGCCGAAACCCACATCCGTCAGACACGCTGTAATGCTCTGAATGTCTAAGTTGAGAAAAACACTACATTATTACAAAGATCAGATCAGACGTTTTAAAAAAATACTTAGGGGGGTTCGGTGGTAATCTGGCAAGCTACAAAGCCTGGGGTTGGTCTCTACAGCAGTAAATGCTCTTCTGCCTCAAGTCACTACTATATACTATACCCGACTGGTCATGGATAGCAACACAAAAATTGACATACATCACAACCAAACACTTTTAAAGAGGACCTGTCACCCTGGAAAACCCCCACCCACCAAATGTGCCCCCCATAACTCACCATCCCCCCCCCAGTTTTTTTTTATTTTTTAAAATTTATTGGTAAATTAATTTAAACTTAAACCGGTCCGACCTCTTTCTAAATACGAGGTCGGATCGTGTATCCGGCGTGCTGGGCAGTCGGCCTTATTCATTGGGGGGCCTGCCGAAACACCCCCCCAGCGGTCCACATTGTAGGAGAAGCCGGCAGCATCTCCACGCCGCTGTATTAAATAAGCCCAGTCTCGGCCACAGCCGACTGCACAGTGCGGCGGCCACCTCATCGGGAGGCGCAAAGCGATGCGATGCTGCCGGCTTCTCTTCAAATTGACCGCCGGGGGTTGTGTCAACACGCCCCCTAATGAATACCGCCGACTGCCACACGCCAGATACACAATCCGACCTCTTATTTAGTAAGAGTCGACCGGTTTTAAATTAATTTACTCCACATAAATTTTTTTTAAAAAATGACGAGGAGAAAGGGGCTGGGGGGATGGATTATGGGGGGCACATTTGGTGGGTGGTTTTCAGGGGTTACAGGTCCTCTTAAAGTATAAACGTGTCAAAGATCACGAGACGTCCTGACCACAGCATTTAACACATCCAGTGCACATTGTCATCGTTTCCACATATGTAATATTAGGTATAACATGTACATTTAAGTTAAAGACACCAGACTGGCCGGTTGAGACTCGTCTTGGGAGGGATTCCTTCATAGACAATGGGATGGGCCATCAACGTAGACAATCCCTTAAGGCCACATGCCAATCCAGACATCCATCTGCCCATAGAAAAATTCTTCAAATTCATTGCAATGGACCGTCAAAATCTATAGTCGGTTTCATGTGATCCAGTTACCCAGTTCTCCGTTCAAATCAGAAAAGAAAAAAAAAAACAATGTCAAGATGCTTCCTTTCTGCCAGCAACTGTTCCCTATGCAATAATAAAAAGTCCAGTGTTCTTAAGACGTCATTGAACGGTTCCTATAAGACATAAAAACTCTTTTGTTCCGGTTGGTAATGCCCTCATGCATGACTCCTTACAACTCTCCACCAATTATTTCTCCCCGCAGCTGTGAGGCAGGCAACCCGGCACAAGCACACATCGGGAGATATCAACAAGGCACATATAGCCTTGGAAATGGTGGTAAATAGTTGGTTTTTGGTTGGCAGTTGGCAGAAGTACCTGGTTGAGATGCTGCTGAGTTGGCATGAAGCCTCATACTGTCCAACAGCTGTTATGTAATGTTGGCTGTGGAGGTAGGCAGGGCGTCTGCACCCCTATATATGCATAATCCATCTGCGGAGTGGTTGTCGCTGGCTGCAGGCTTTTTCGTTCTGGACTGGCTCTAGCTTCGGCTGCGCGCAGTCTGAGGTCGGGAAAAATGTAATCCCTCACTTGATCTCCATGTTTTTAGCGCGGAGTGTTGCCAGAAATGTATCTTCCTAAGGAAATCTGGCATCCACTGCGGGGAGTGGAGAAGTTTATGAACCACTTGTGATCATCATGTACAAGACAACATCATGTAGTGCAGTCCAATTAGAGAAAAATTTATGTAATCTACCACTTTAACACATTTGTCATCAGTGCCCCATGATGATTGTGCGCTCCTCCTCTTTATATATACAGATACACAGTACGGGCATCAGATTTACTTACCCGGCCCATTCGCTATCATCGAGCAGCGCGCTCTCTTGCGGTGGATTCGGGTCTGGTCGGGATTTATTAAGGTAGTTCCTCCCTGCCGACGTCCCACCAGGTGGTGCTGCTGCGCTGAAGAGCATCGGAACGCACTGAATAACCGAGCCAGGCTAATTGCAATTTTTAAACGCAGCAGGTTTTCCCGAATCAGTCAGGTTTTTTCGTTCGATGGCCACGCCCCCCCGTTTCCGTCGTGTGCATGCCGGCGCCAATGCCCCCACAATCTGGTCACGTGCGCCAAAATCCGGGGGGGCAATTCAGGGAAATCGGCGCAAAATAATCGGAAATATTCGGTAACACGTCAGGAAAACCGAATCAGGCTCTTAGTAAATGACCCCCAGTATGTGTCATTCAGTGCCCCTATGATGATTGTGCCCTCCTTCCTCTATACAGATACACATTATGTGTTATTCAGTGCCCCTATGATGATTGTGCTCTCCTTCCTCTATACAGATACACAGTATGTGTTATCATTGCCCCTATGGATGATTGTGCTCTCCTTCCTATACAGATACACAGTTATGTGTTATTCATTCCATCTATGTGAGTTTTGTGCGTCCTCCTTCCCCTCTATAAGATACACCAGAGTATGTTGTTTTCATGTCCATCTATGATGATTGTGCTCTCCTTCCTCTATACAGATACACAGTATGTGTTATTCAGTCCATCTATGATGATTGTGCTCTCTTTCCTCTATACAGATACACAGTATGTGTTATTCAGTCCATCTATGATGATTGTGCTCTCTTTCCTCTATACAGATACACAGGTGGACACATTTTACAAAAGAATTGGAAATTCACTAAAGTGCTCTGCCCGTGGTAAGAATGCTAGGTGTGACAGTTTCATTAAGAACTAGACGCCAAAAATCAAAATATGTGCTGGCCCAACAGTTCACCACATATTTTGTGGTGAACCTTTAACATAGGGCATGCAAACAGACATGTGCTGGTCTACTGAGCACGCGAACGAATTTGTGTTGCACGGAGTCTAGCGCAGCTGCCCACTAAGGGTCCGCGTGCAACCACAATGGGCGAGGACACTTAAATAGCTGTGGCAAGCCGTTTTTAAACTAAAACATGTTCACTGGCGCAAAGCCCTTAGGTAAAATGTGCTTCTGTGTGTTATTCCATCCCTCTACAATGAAGTGTGCTCTGACTCTAGATCTGGCCATCCATAGAGCTCATAGTGGAGGTGGGGAGCAATGCTAATACAACCTGGAGCAGAAGTGGCAGGAACAACCAGCTATAGAGGAAATTACACTGACAAAACAGCAAAATTATTTTGATAAATTACATTTAGAAAGATGCTAATGTGATATAGAGACTAAGCTTTATACACTACCACTGGACACCATGCCAATTTACACAGTAACGAGGAACACAGTCTGCGGGTTGTCACTGTAAGGTCAGCAAGTAATCAAAGCCATTATAGCGAGAAAGATAAAATCCAATGGCAACACGGAAAGGTCCCTCCCTTGGTCAGATGTGATCATTCTGATTGCCAAAACATTTTGCACTGTTTTATGCGTAAACTTAGGAAGATACTAGTTTTATACCAGTTGATGAAAACCTTTTAGAGACCGAGTGCCCAAATACAACAAAACCCACTTAATTTAATGCAAAGGGCCAACATGGCCAGCTTT
This sequence comes from Engystomops pustulosus, assembly GCA_019512145.1. Lineage (NCBI taxonomy): Eukaryota > Metazoa > Chordata > Amphibia > Anura > Leptodactylidae > Engystomops > Engystomops pustulosus. The sequence continues at coordinate 107,640 of WNYA01000827.1, forward strand.
TATAAGGACACCAATACAGTGAACGAAATTCCGATTTCTCATTGTAGCTTCCTTCCAGCGTCCCCTGAACAGGAAGAATTGCGGGGCCCAGAGCAGAGCTCCAATAATAACGCACTTGTCTGCACCTCCTTGCTCTGTTCCAATAGTCCCAGGCAGCTAAAGGATGTGTAGCTTTAAAATAGCACTGATCACAGCATGTCCGGGTGGCAGGGGACTGCAGGAGGAGGTTTGAAACCTTGCAAGCTTTGTGCAGGGGTGATGGTCTGGGTGCCCACAGTGATTGCTCCGAGTTGCCACCTGTGGCAGCCGTTGCCATAGGTTCGCCATTACTGATTATACTGTACAACAACTAAGTCATCAATACAAAACCACCGCCCTCATCTATAGAGAAGCTGAGTGGCGCAGTGAGACACTGTGTGCTCACAACACTATGCCACAGCCTATATGGGGGCCCTGATCTTGCCCTAAAATGTGGCCCCCAAGGTGCAATGGGAGATCACTAAAATCAGTCTCCAACACCGCCTTTCACACGAACGAGTGAAAACGACCTATGGCAACCCATAAGAACATTGTGATACAGGTTTGCATATGTCCCCATGCCTTTTTTATAACGCACAAAGCATTAATCCTTACATCTCCCACCATGCCATGCCGGGGAAATCCTCCCCCTACAATTACGGGCATTACTGCCACTAATTCCTAGGAGAAGGAAGCAGCGCTCACCTGTCCTCCGACGCACTACTGTTGTTTTCCCCTGGGTGACGCGACGTCCATGCAAAGGGGCTTAAGGCCGTAAACGTCCTTATCCAAGAAGCAGGGCCGGTCAGAGCAGCATGAGAGAGTAATGAACCTGCAGTCTGGGTCGGTCCTCAGCGTGTGGTGATCACCAGGCCAGGCCGAGCTGGCTGCTGTATTTTGCCATATACGGTCTTGTGCAGAAACTTCGGTTTTTTGCGGATACTTATTAGTAGCAACAATAATAGGTATGGATCGCTGCCAGACACTTTAGTCACTCCTACTACCCAATACCAAACATTAGAGAATGGGAAAAATGATGCTCCCGAAATTCAGAGTTTGTTGCTTTGCTTTTGTTTAGTAAGTCCTGGATTGTTAAATGCACCATAGATTTATGGTATATGCACATGTTTTCTGCTGAGGTATGTTGGCTGGACATGACCACATTATAGAATAACTTTATTTGTGTAATTTTCAGTCATGAACAAAACATAATAAGCCCAAATATAGAGACCTAATGTCCTTAGGAGCAAAATGAATACAAGACACTGTCTTATTTTCCAGGTATATGTTATGATGTTGTACCACAGTAAGGCTGATCCCCCATAGAGAACACTGCATCATACATACCCTCATCAAATGACGTGGTTGGCCGGATCACCATCGGGACTGGTAGTTTACGGGACCCGCACATAGTTAGGAGATTCTGGCCTTCAGGATGTTCCACTGCCCTATAGGATTGAACAGAGACTTGGGATTTATTACAGGAGTCCTAGGACAGGGGATGACATCTTAATGGTGGAGATCTGGGAGATAGGAACACGAGTCATGTTTTCCTCATATAGATCAGACTCCATTCACCTATGGATGCTGGGATAAAGCCACAAGAGACAGAGCCATTGTTGTCCTTACATTGCTGAGCAATGCAGTCCACGGGGGGTCAGCCATGCTGCCAGCTCTCCACACACACATCCTCCTAAAGGTATTCTGTCCTGGAAGACATCAGCTTTTTTATAGCAAATCCAACAGGACGCCAGTAAAGCTTCATATTACCTCGTGTTAAACTTTGTTTATGCAAAAAGCTGTATTACTGGTAGCAGGATCGTGATAATCATCCCCCTGCTGGGCTGATGACCATTCACCCTCTATATACAGAACCTGCATTTTAATATGTTACACTTTCTGGACTAAGTTTTAGGATCGATTCATTGCGAAATTTCTCAATGGGTTTGGCAAGCTCCATGCAGATGGACAGTCACAGACCTTGGATACCTTAAATAGGCTTTACCCTAGTTTGATTATTCCTTCCTCAGGATCATAATAGAGGGGGTCTTATATCGCCCTAATTGAGGGTCAGGTTGAGATTTTATCCTCAAGTTTTCGTGACTGGTTCATGAGAATAGCGTGCACATTGTCAAAGGGTTTTTTTAATAACAAAATAGCTTCAAGCGATAAAAGTTTTGATGAAAGTGTATCTTTCTCTCTTGCAGTTCAGTGTCCAATTCATATTGGTATAAGAAAAAAGCCATTAATACAAAAGATGCCAATATTACGCCAAAATAGTTCAGAAGCGTTGGTAACAAAATATAAACAGTAGCAAAGGTAGAGCGAAGGTTGAAATAAAGTCAAAGAAGAAAAGCTGCAGAAGTTTGTCCTGGTTAAGGTCTCACACCAGCCTCTTATCTTCAATACGTGACAAACAAAGCAGGAGCCCATGCCCAAAGTAAACAAGTACAGAGACGCTATAAATATTACCGCCAACTGTTATTAATAGTCTAATAACTAACCTCACGACACTCCAGACTTTATAATGGGTTAAAGTTACCAGTCCTATCAGGTTACAAAGCAACAAGTAAAAACCAAGTAACCCTATCAATCGGCATGACATGGTCACATCCACTAGTCATCTGGCCTATGCTTCAGCCGCTTAGATCATGCCCAGGGGCAATACCACCTCAGACAGGTGGACATCCCGGTGTAGGATTCCAGGTCTGGTGCAGAAGTTATACACTGCACACAATAGACTTGTGCACAGACATTGTCTTGCACCGAAGATGCAACACGTGATAATTTGGCTATCAGTGCTCCAGAAGACCTGCAAGAAGCCAATGTACTTGAACATAATTTGCCAGTTATGGGCTTCAGGACATGACACTATTATTAGGTCCTGCCACTGGATCACAATTCTCATATTGTGGCGTGTGGATGCTATTACAGGGAGAATGGTCTTTAGATGCTGCATCAGTAGTGACCCATGGGGCAAGAAGTTCTAAGGGGTTAAAAACAGCCGCAACCAGTGTTAATGTTAACGATCACGGCTATTTTGGCAGGAGCCTTGCTCCGACACAACCGAATAGCATGTTGTGGTGCCTCAGAAGCCCAAATTACCCGGACAAACTATGGCTGTTGTGGTGTGGCTATAGAGGACCCATGAGGGTGATGTAGGACACTAAACCAACCAACTACAGCTCTTTGCAGTCATGATTCCCGTAAGGCACGGCTACAGCACTGCACCAGGTGCCGAGAGCAGGGCTGTGGAGTTTGAGTCGTGATAAAAAGGCCCACGCGACAGACATATAATCAATTCTGAAATTTCTTCTTTAAATGTTTGCTCTATCCGTCAAGGATTTAGGCCGGGGGTGAGCACACTATTTTGGTCCAAGCGCCACATAGTTACCATAGTACAGCATAATACCAGCAATACTGCATTCAGAGCAGAATAATAGTACTGGGGACCGCCTAAGCAAGCTGGTAAAACCGTCTCCATTGGATTGTGCCTCTCCACTTCCTCCAGAATCTGGGACTTTGATTTCCAAATAAAATGCAAAATTTGCATCCATCTAAAAAAAAAAAAAAAAAACAAAC